>PVKC010025174.1:0-16580 GCA_004027635.1 Crocidura indochinensis | reverse complement strand
CTCTGACTTATTTCACTCAGCATAATAGATTCCATGTACATCCATGTATATGAAAATTTCATGACTTCATCTCTCCTGACAGCTGCATAATATTCCATTGTGTATATGTACCACAGTTTCTTTAGCCACTCGTCTGTTGAAGGGCATCTTGGTTGTTTCCAGAGCCTGGCTATTATGAATAGTGCTGCAATAAATATAGTTGTGAGGAAGGGGTTTTTGTATTGTATTCTTGTGTTCTTAGGATATATCCCTAGAAGTGGAATAGCTGGGTCGAATGGGAGATCAATTTCCAGATTTTGGAGGAATCTCCATATTGCTTCCCATAGTGGTTGGACTAGACGGCATTCCCACCAGCAGTGGATAAGAGTTCCTTTCTCTCCACATCCTGGAGGGAAGATCTTATGGGTGTGGTGGGTTGTGCTGATGACTGGAGTACTGGATGGCATGTAACCTGTAGTCCCTTCTGACACACACAGATGGCTAGAGGGTGGAGGGTGGGCAGTAATCTATTACAATGGGGAAAACATACTTGCAGTGCCTGGGGTACTCCTACATTGATACCTATGTGGTGATACCCTGGTGGTACTGGGCCATCATTGGATACTTACAGCATGCAAAACATGTGCTTAACACACTGGTGTCTCTCTGGGCTTTTTATATCGGAGTGTTGTGTGGCAGATATGTAATAGAAAATGTTTTTGGAGAACCTTAATGCTCATTCTTGCTTATAGGTGTCTCATGAGTTAAATCATTGATCCTTTTAAGTTTTAGTTTTTCTTTATTTTTTCAGTGGTTGGCGATGGGAGTTAGAGGGAGTTGAATGGATTTTCAAAACTAAGTTTTCTATCAGAGCCCACTGTGCCATGTACCAGCAGTCTGCCTCTGTTCTTGCTCTTTCTTGCTTACATACCTAGGTGGTCATTGTTTATTGCGGTCTATTAGTAAGCTGAAATTCAGCCCTTAGAAACAAGAGAGTTAAAATATATTTTTGTTTTTACTTAAACACTGTGGTTTACAAAGTTACTCATAATAGTTATTTCTGGCATTCAGCATTTAGCACCAATTACACCATAAGTATAACGTTCCCTCCCAAGTTTCCCAGCCTTTCCCAAGCCTGCTTCTTGGCAGGTTCAAATAATTTACTTAATATTGCTTGTTCAACTAAATGTGTTTTTTTATTAAAAAAAACATTAAAGGAAAATTTGTAAAAAATTGTCACCTCACAAGTCTGAAGGTTTACCTCGCTGCTTATTGTTGTTTTTGTTTGTTAAGCTTAGCTAACTTTTATGATAGATCCGTTTCGGTGCATTTCTGCTGGCATATCATTGATCCAATTTGATGCA
Source organism: Crocidura indochinensis (assembly GCA_004027635.1). NCBI lineage: Eukaryota > Metazoa > Chordata > Mammalia > Eulipotyphla > Soricidae > Crocidura > Crocidura indochinensis. Next base: position 15,237 of record PVKC010025174.1, on the reverse strand, counting down.
TTTCTGCTGGCATATCATTACTAAAAAAAATATGGAGGTGTTGCATGACCACATAGGTAGCCACATCTTCCATGATTTAAAGGATTCGTAGAGCTGGGCTGATGAGATGACATTGTGGCATGTGTGGCTTGTGAGCATAGCAGTTGGGGCTTCTGGCATTATGGAGGCATGGAGATGGAAGAGGGAAGGCAGACTATCCTGACTCCAAGAAGACCCAGAGATCTCAGTCCCAAAACTGGCATATCTGCAGATTTTGGTGACTAGGTATCTCAACAGAGATAAATGGAAAAGTAGTAAATGGAAAAGTGGTGTGGTGGCAGAAGTAGAGGTTGTGTATGTGTGTGTGTTAGTCAAAGGTAGGGTGTATGTATGGCAGAGGTAGGGTGTGTTTGTGCACTGCTGAGGCTTCAGGGCTGAGGATTTACCTCACCCTCTCTCCCTAAGAACCCTACTGATATATTCATGAGTTTTTATGGCTTGGCTTTCCTCTCTTTCAAGAGCTAAATGAATCTGTTGTGCTGGCCAATGGGAAGACATGGTAGTGGCTGTGGATCTTCAAAAGTGAGATACTTTTGGGGTCTGGAGAGATAGCATGGAGGTAAGGCATTTTGTCTTCAATGCAGAAAGACAGTGGTCCCCTGAGTCTGCCAGGACCGATTTCTGAGCGTAGAGCCAAAGTAATGCTTGAACGCTGCTAGGAGTGACCCCAAAACAGACAAAAAAACAAACAAACAAAAAGAGTGAGATACTTTTAACCCACAGGAAAAGGCATCTCTGGCCCTAGTGGACAGCTTGTCTATCTGAAATCCAGTCCACTCTATCTGCCCTTTTTTTCCTTGAGTCACATTTGTTTCTTTGGCTGTTAAAGATGGTGCCCTTTGATTTCCACATAACAGCCCATAGTTACATATAAGGGGAGCATTAAAGTGATTCTAGATCATCAAACACACCTTGCATTTCCTAGATGATTTTCAGTAGCTGATGAAAGAGCAATTGTCCCTGCCAGACTCACAGTAGCCTTGGACTTATTTCTTGTTTAACTAGTAGAATATTTTTTAAAGAGGCCTCTTTGGTAAATGTTAAGACCAGACTGATTTTCTTTAACCATGGTTTACTAGGGTTTGTCTTCTGAAGACATTCAGTCACACAGATAAATTATTCGGTGATGGGAATGTTGCACTGGTGATGGGTGGTGTTCTTTACATGACTGAAACCCAAGCACAATCATGTATGTAATCAAGGTGTTTAAATAAAATAAAATTATTATCAAAATTTATTCAGGACCAGGAAATATTACTGTATTTAAAAATAGTTCAGCTTAATTTTGGGAGTGATGTAGTGCCAATAGTTTGGGGTCAGTTGAGAGATGAAGATAGTATCCCTTTGGCATGTGAAATCTGGTAGTTTCTTGATTTCCACTTATGGGTTAAGGGACTCCAGCCCAGCACCCTTCCTGAATCCCTATCAGACATGAAAGCTATCCCACAAAATGCTGCTAGCTACTGCTTTCTGACTGCCCATCTCTCACAGCTAGGATGTTTTTGTTTTTGGGCCGCAACCATTAGCTCTCAGGGGTTACTCCTGGTTCTCTGCTCAGAAATTACTCCTGGCAAGCTGGGAGAACTGTATTGGATGCCAGAATTTGAACCACTGTTGGTCCTGGTTGGCTGCTTGCAAGGCAAATGCCCTACCACTGTGCTATCTCTTCGGCCCCACCATTGCACTTTAAACTATTAGGAAGTCATTTATTTTGTTAGTGTTAGAGGAGTCCAAACACTTTAAGATGACATGGCAAGGAAGAGGAGTAAAATGAAAAGATTAGCATTTTGAGACCAGAATGATAGCACAGCAGGTATGGCATTTGCCTTGCATGTGACTGACCTGGATTTGATTCCAGATATCCCATATGGTTCCCTGAGCCTGCCAGGAGTGATTTCTGAGTACAGAGCTAGGAAAAACCTTGGAGCACTTCTGGGTGTGCACAAACAAAAGCAAAAATAAACAAAAGAGATTAGCATTTTAGGACCAGATAAATAACACAAGCTCTTGCATTGTTCTTGATTGATCCTAGTCCCATCCCAGATGTAGCTTATGGTCGCCTGAGCACAGTCAGGAGTGACAGCTGTGCAAAGATGAACAGCTTAATTAGTAAACACTAATTTTGAACTAGACATATAGTACAGGGAATAAAGCACTCTCCCCACTTTAAGCTAACCCTAAAATTCACACACACATTTAGTCTCTGAACATTGCCAAGGATCACTCTTATGCATAGAGCCATGAATAGCCTCTGAGCACCACTGGGTGTTGGCCTTCATCCAAAAAATACCCTCCAGGGGCAGGAGAGATAGCATGGAGGTAAGACATTTGCCTAGCATGCAGAAGGACGGTGGTTCGAATCCTGGCATCCCATATGGTTCCCTCAGCCTGCCAGGAACAATTTCTGAGCGTAGAGCCAGGACAAACCCCTGAGAATGGCCAGCTGTGACCCCCCAAAAATTATACCTTCCAGTTTTACAGTTCAGAGTTACATGGGTTAAGACCCATGTAACTGATCCTGGTTTACTACTTTGCCCTTGAAAGTTAAAAATGTTGCGTTGATTTCTAGAATAGACCAAAAAAGTTGAATATTTGGATCTCCTAATATATGTTTCTGTAGAACACTGAGCCAGTACATGTGTGTTACATGTGTGTAAATTGCTTAACTACTGTCTGCTATCTAAATCAGTGGTATTCGTCCACAGGCCTATGGACTAAAGCTGGCCCACAGCTATAGAAAAAGATTGGATACCACTAGTGATCATCTGTTGTTATCAGTTAGAACTGATGGTTGTACCAGTAGGTATGCAGGACAGCTCCTGTACTGCAAGTTCAAGACCACTGCTTTAAGGCTTATGACTTAAAGACTAATGAGTCTTCAAGGTGCTTTAAGTGAAAAATAGACAAATAATTTCTATCTTTTTTATACAGCAGTATATTTTTAAGTTTATATGTTACAGTCAGACCCTGCCCTCCATATGTGTTGTATTGTATCATAGCTGAGAGCTGTTGTATAGCTGACAATGTGGATTTGAACTATGTATACCCACTTACATGGAAAAAATAATTTGTTGGTTGATAGACATTTCTGCTTTATTATTGTTTCTCTTTTAACTTTCTTAATAAAATTTTCTTTAGATTGCTTTATTTATAAGATTACAGTATATATCAGATTGCCAAGTCTTACTACTTCTATTTAGTATAGTACTTGCCATAGCAATTAGGCAAGAAAAAGTCATCAAGGGCATCCAGATAAGAATGAGTTTAGCTTTCACTGTTTGCAGATATACTATATTTAGAAAATCCTAAAGACGAAAAAAAACCTCCTAGAACCAATATATTTGTATAGTAAAGTGAAAGACTACTAAATTAATAGGCCAAAAAACTATGGCTTTCTATAAAGAGAATAAAACAGCAGAAACAAGTTAAAAAACCAATCCCATTCACAACTGTATCTCAGAAAATCAAGTGAAGTACCTATACCAGTGATGGCTAACCTTTTTGAGCCCGAGTGCCCAAATTGCTGCACAAAACCAAAGAATTTCTTCAAAGTGCTAGCACATCCTCCCAATGGCCAGTCTGACTTGTTTCCAGGTGAGCTGCAAAGCAGACAATGGCACATTCACCTCCTGCCGTGCCACATATCTTAATTGCGGGCCCTCTTGGGTGCCAGCTGCAAGGCCTTCATGTACACAGCTGGCACATGTGCCATAAGTTAGCCATTGCTGACCTATACAAAGAAAATACAAAACACTGCTTCAAAAAATAAACGGAGACACAAGGAAATGGAAGCAAATGCCCTGCCACTGTGGCATTGCTCTGGCTCATCCTTTCAAATCTTTTAAAGAGGAAATTCTACTAATACGCTCCAGACTGCTTCATGTAATTGAAGAATCAGGAACACTTTCAAGTAGTTTTTACAAAGCTAACATCACAGGATACCAAAACCAGACAGATGCTGAAAAAAAAAAAAGCATATAGACCTATATTCCTTATGAACACAGATGCAAATATCCTTAAAAATATCCCCCTTTCCTTTTTCTCTTTCCCTTTCCCCCCCACACCTGGTAGTGCTCAGTGGTTATTCCTGACTCTGCGCTGTGAAATCACTCCTGGCAGGCTAGATATGGGTTGAGATTGAACCCGGGTTGGTCCTGGGTTGACCGCATGCAAGGCAGATGCCCTACCCACTGTGCAATAGTCCAGCATTGTACAAATTTAATGCAATCCATGACATTTTTTTTAAAGAAATAGGCCAAATATTCCTGAGATTCATGGAACAATAAACTTCCACAAATAGGTAAAGCAATCACTGGGGAAAAGAGGCATCATGGGAGGCATCATTTTCCTAACTTGAAATTATACTATAATATATGCATTGTGTGTGTGTGTGTGTGTATGCACAGACCAGTAGTATCCTGGAGTCCAGTAAACAGTTCCTCTACCAACTCAGTAGGAGTAGTGGCCATCTAGCAGGAGCAATTCATTATGGATGGTAGTGAGAGTGCTGAGTGGGTACTTGAACCTAGGGCTTTATATCCCTCCCACCAACTGTCATCCAAGTCAACTGTCATCCTGAGGCAGTAGCAAAGGGCTGGCTTCTGGTAACTGATATCTTTATCTTTAAAGGGACAGTACCTGCTTATGGCCAGCGGTCATAGAGTCACTGTTTCCTTATATCATGATACCCCTTTAGTAACAATATTGCAAACCACAGGATCTAAAAAGATAAAAGTAAGAGAGAGGGGAAATTTTCTGCCACAGGCAACTGGGGTGCAGGAAAGAAAAGGGGACATTGGTGGTGGGAAATGTGGACTGGTGAAGGGATGGGTGCTGAATACTGTATGACTGAAACTCAGTCATGAACAGTTTATCCATGGTGATTCAATTAAAGAATTTATTTTGTTAAAGATTACAGTATATAATAGGTATAACATACAACAAATGTTAACTGACTGTTAATGGCAATGCTTTGCAGTTAAATAATAGTCTGCTGCTTTTATTCGTTTTGGGATCACACTCAGTCTTAATATTGAGCTATTCAGCCATGTTCAGGACCAGATGGTCCCAAAATTCAAACTCAGATCTTACAAAGGTTCAGATCTTACAAATATGCCCCAGTACTTTGAACCATTTTCCAGCCCTGACAGCAGTCTTATTTGGGAGAGTCTTTCCTTCAAACAGAACCACATAAATTGAACCATCTTGTTCCACCTCACAAATGGAGGGGGAAATAATAGAGGGTATCAAGACCAAACAGTCATATGAACATTAAGTAGAAATAAAAAATTGATCAGACTTAAACACCAAATCCAAAGTCAAAAACAACAGAATCAATACTCAAACTACAACATGCTAGACACAGAGGGGACCACTTTTACGAGCAGCCTCAGGGGTAAAGGAGGGGATAGGGGATATGGGATGCATGCTGGGAACAGGGGTGGAGGGAGGACAACATTGGTGGTGGGAATGCCCCTGATTCAATGTCGCTATGTACCTAAAATATTATTGTGAAAGATTTGTAATCCACTTTGATCAAGATAAAAATAAAAAAAAAATTATACAATATACCAGGGATATTGCTCAATAGTAGAGCGGTCACCTTTTAAAGTAATGAAAACCCTGGGTTGGATCTCTGGCACTGCCAAAAATATATTTATAAATAAACACAATTTACACATCTTTTATTCTGCAGGGCATCTATACTTTATTTTCTTGTTCTGCTGGAGTCAACTGTCTTTATAGATTTGATACAATAAAACAATATACAAAACAATGACAAAACAATATACATTTCATTAGGGGTAGATTCGTGTACTTTTTTAATGCTAAGTTGACTGTTAATCAATTTGCAATCAAAAACACATGACCTGTCTCATGCTCAAGGGACAAATATCTTCCAGAGTATACCTAGGAAATGTTATCATTAGTTCTCTTTTGATGTTGAATTTTTATGTATTGTGATGAGAGGGGAAGTGATGAGACTTTCATTACCTGCTTCACTTTTAGTATTATTTTTTAAATAAAACTTTGGGTTATTCTAAAATAATATTTTGTAATACTAATATTTTATAATACTTTAGAAATATATAATCATACTTTAGAAAGTATTCTAAAATTATGATGTGCATAACAAGCAGAGCAGATGGTCTCTACTGGGTGCTATGGGTCCTGGGTCACAGATGTGATGTCTATGAATGCTGAATGTCTTAATGGGCAATTCTGTCTGCCTCTTTCACTCCAACCCCTGCATTTCCATAGACTATAGGGCCTTGGAGAAAAATTTCCTGGAATCAACAAAAAAACTTTCTTAAACTGACACTTTATATAGATATAGAAAGTGCATTCTTGAGATTTGTGGGGTTTTTTGATTTCCAGTTTGGTCTAGCACTTAAGATCCTTTGTGTAAGTTGGGGACTGAGGGTAGGGTGAAAAGAGGGTGTTTTAGTGTGACAAGCTTAACCTCCTTCATAGCTCTATGTCTTTGGAAAAAAATTTTCTTGTTCTTTAATTTTTTTAACTAATATAAAAAGCACTTGAGTCAAAATTAATCAATATCCCTTTTTTCCTTAATAGGTTCAATAATGGAACATTTTGACGCATCTCTTAGTACCTATTTCAAGGCTTTGCTAGGCCCCCGAGGTAAGGTGGTTTTGGTTTTTCTTCTCACACTCCCCCTTTCCCACCCCTGCCACTTATAAATATTGCATGAAGAGATTCTAGAAAACACTGGCTTTTCTGTAGTAGGGCTAAAGCTTTGTCCTGTATGACAAGGGGCTTGGTGACTGTGCCCTGATTGGAGCAAATGGCCACCACCTACCCTTCTCCTGCTGCCATTCCTCGTGGTTGGTTTGCCTTAGATCTGTAGCTGATATTGGTTTCTAAACACATGCAGCAACAGAAAGTTTAAACCTTTCCTCATTGTCTTATTAAATGTCCTTTCGTGTCTTATGTAAGTGGGAAGAGATAGACCTGAAACTTAGTCTTTTATTATCTTTCAGGAATGCCAGCTTCGTGTGTGTGTGTGACTGTGTCCCTAGTGTCATTTGTATTGTCTCATATTATCTTAACTATAGAGAAAGAATGTTGTGGACAGGGATGTAGCTCAGTGGAAGTGTTTGTATGTGTAAAATCCTGGACTCAATCCATTTCACCACAAAAAAACCATACAAACGAACAAAAAAACAGCAATAGCAAAAATCTATCTTAACTCCTCATTCCTTCATCTCCCGATAAACTCTAAGCCCCCAAAGAAAAACTTTTTTAGGTTTTAGAAAGGTTCATAGGAAAACTAAAAAGAACATTTAAATAGTTGAGAGTATTCTATTTCATGCATAATTTTGGGAGGAGTGGTGGACATACCTGCATGTGTTCAGAGCTTATGCCTGGCTCTTAATTCAGGGGTGCCAGAGATCAAACCCAGACCATCTACATGCAAGGCAAGTGCCTTAACTTGTATACTGTCTCTCTATCCCCTCATTTATAATTTTTAAATAAAAAGAAACAACAGGAATTTGTTGTTGCTGTTTTTATGGCAGAAAGATAGTATGTTTGAGTATCTACTGTGGTGATAGATAGTGAGAAAATAGAGAAAGAATTTTGGATGGAGTACCTTCTCTGGAAGGTCTTTGTATCCTCTATTAAATTTTGTTTCTTTTCTTTTTAATTGGCTTTTGGGTCACAGCCATCAAAGGTCAAGGGTTATTCCTAGTTCTGTACTCAGGAGCCTTCTTCCTTGTCAGTGCTCTAAGGACCATATGAAATGCTGGGGATTAAACTCAGGTTGGCTGTTGCAGGGCAAGTGCCTTACCCACTGTACTATCTCTGCAGCCTTGCTATTGCACTTTAAAAGCCCAAGAGATGGTACAGGAGTTAAGGCACTTGTCTTGAGTGCTGGCAACTCAAGTGCAATATGGTTCTCTGTGTGCAGAGCCATGAATAAACCCTGAGCACTGCCGAGTGTGATCCTCCCCCCCAATAGTAATAATAAAAACAAAAAAATTTAGCGCATGCTCTTTGACTTAGTTTGACCTGTCCAAGCAGATCTGTATCTATTATACAAAGAAGTATGTGTATGTATAATCAAATTGATCCCCAAGCCTGCCAGCAGTGATTTCTGAGCGTGAACCTAGGAGTAACCCAAGTGCTGCCGGGTGTGACCCAAAAACCAAAATTAATTAATTAATTAATTAATTAATTAATTAATTAATGGATTCTTAAAATCTTAGCCCTGAGTTTAGGTAACAAGTTTCCACTTTGCAACTAATATCACACTTCCCTATTTACCGCAAACACAATGTATGCCACAAAAACATAATTTCCTTTCCAATTTATTTATCACATTATCCAGTACTTCCAGGGCACCTGGCACAGGGACCTTGTAAATTAGAAGTAGTAACTCTCTGTTGACATGTTCATATGAAAGAGTAGCAGCATGACTCAAATGGTTAAATTAATTATGGTCAGAAAGAGACATTTTAGCTAATTAATGTTTGCTTTTTTTTCTTGAAACAGTACCCTCCTTCAACTTTTAGGGATGAATTTAGTCTTTCATATCTAAAATAGTAATAAAAGTTTAGTCTGCACTACAAGGAAGAGCACCGGCTGAGATTTTTAGGGGACTTTGTGATATCAGCCATGGCTTCTGTGCTTCTGACTTCATACAACACTGTTCCCACTTACCACAGTTCTGTTCTCCTGCAGCCCCTCTCTTTCTATGGTTATTTGCAGCCCAGGCATCCCTTCTAAAGGAGAAAAAAAAATCTGTTTATATACATGGTTTGAGAAGTAAGACACTTGCACCATATCTCCAACACCATGTTGGATTCATCAGGGTTACATATGAAATAATCCAAACCAGGCTGAAATTGAAACACTTAGTCTGGCAGTCTTCTACCTATATCTTCAGCAAGCTGCCTACCAAAACTGTTTTTATTGAATACAGAGACCACCCCCAAGTGGTGCAATAAGGACATAGTAAGGGTTGAAAGTTCAGACTGTTCTGAGCCTTTCCTTCCCAGGTTTACATATAAAGCAATCTTTGTTTTGGGTGAAACCAAGTTGTAAACAAAACAGATATAAAGAAATCAGAGATGATCTTCATTTTAGTTAAAATAAGATGTAACCTAACACCCCAGTGCCCTCCACCAATTGTCATCTCTTCAAAAGAACCTGGCTACTCTTTCATATGAACATGTCAACAGAGAGTTACTACTTCTAATTTACAAGGTCCATGTGCCAGGTGCCCTGGAAGTACTGGATAGTGTGATAAATAAATTGGAAAGGAAATTATCTTTTTGTGGCATACATTGTGTTTGCGGTAAATAGGGAAGTGTGATATTAGTTGCAAAGTGGAAACCTGTTACCTAAACTCAGGGCTAAGATTTTAAGAATCCATTTATTTATTTATTTATTTTGGTTTTTGGGTCACACCCGGCAGCACTTGGGTTACTCCTAGGTTCACGCTCAGAAATCACTGCTGGCAGACTTGGGGGACCATATAGATTCAAACCGATGACCATCTGCATGAAAGGCAAACGCCCTGCCACCATGCTATCTCTTCGGCCCCTTAAGAAACCTTTTAAATTCATTAAGAACCACTTCTCAGAAGTCCTTACAAGGCCTACCAGTTCAATAGGATGGACAGAAATACTCTACTTCCTTATAATAGCTAATAGGGAACAGGTGAAAAGCAAAAGGATGAGGCAGATATTGTGAGAGAACACAGGAATGTGCAAGAAAAAAGAGAGCCACTCTGTTCCACAAATAGGTATTACCCTATAATATAATAGCTTTTGCTTTTGGAGAACTAGCAGAGAGAATAACAGTGTGGCGATGGCAAGAATGGCTTCTGACAACCATGGATGGGCATTTGAGCCTGGGCCTTGAAGGCCAGATTAGCCAGAGGAGCAAGCTGATGGGTTCACTCTCGAATGAGGCAGAGGAAGTATGCCACAGATGCTTGTACGATGAAGTCTTGCAGGGAAGAGAGAGCACCTAGGGACTGGCTACCAGGACTTCCCCTCCATCCCTGGAGATGGCTCTCAGTTTGCTGCTGGCAGCTACTTAGAATCATTTCTTAGATACCATCAGTTTAGAGCAGAGGGTGGTTGGTGGTGTCAATGTTGTCTTTTTTGATACCTGAAATAGCCACTTCTGAGGACTGTGCCACTCTCACTAAGAAAGTAATCCATCACCCCCTTGACTCTTACCCTAGTAATTGCAATCTTGGCACATGCTGCCTTTCTATTGTTGACACCAAGCAGGCTACATATCTTGCTTTCTTGAGGCTATGCTTGTGAGGCCCCCTTGGTATACTGGATTGAGAGGTCAGTTTCGAGTTTGTTTCTTTTAGAATTTCATGCATAATTCAATAAATCTGGTTCATAAATCCAGTTAATTAAAAGTAAAGCTTCCTCATTTTCTTTAGATTTATTGAAAAGGTTTTTCGAAAAATACTTTAAGTAAAACCTTGCACAGTATATATTAACTTCCTGCACTTCCTCTACTGGTAGCTTTGCTGGCATTAAGTTTTAATATTAGGTGACAATCATAGGGAAATCTTTTTAATGTTTGCAAAAACTTGTTGCCTTTAAAAAATATATAGTTATCTTATTAATCACATACATCTTATTTTTTCAGATACCAGAGTAAAAGGATGGTTTCTTCTGGACAATTATATACCCACTTTTATCTGCTCCATCATATACTTGCTAGTTGTATGGCTGGGACCAAAATATATGAAGAATAGGCAAGCATTCTCTTGCCGGGGAATTTTAGTGGTGTATAACCTGGGACTCACGTTGCTGTCTCTCTATATGTTCTTTGAGGTAGGTTTGAGATTAATGACTCATATTGCTGTTCTGAACTAAACAAAAGCAGCTGTGGGCTGGGATTTAAAGAGCAAGTACATTAATGCTTTTGGAGTATGTTTTGGAATTGATTTTTTTTAAATGCCAGAGTTGTTTACACAAATGCATCTTTTAGAATTTCTAAAACAGAAACCATAGTCATTGATTCTGTTACTTATGTTAATATTCAGAATTAAAATATTTTTAGAAATACTCCAGTGCAAGCAAGATAGAGTGGAAACAAAGCACAAAAATATATATCTGCACATTTATCATAAGCTTCTAAATATGTTTGATCTTTGGGGATGGATGGGTGAAGGGTGTGCTTGCTGGGTTTTATAGTGAAGCCTTCTTCTGTCCTAGTCTGAGCTGAAAATAGCCTTGAGGTTAAACAAGTCATTTTTACAAAGCTAAGAAGAGAACATCATAAGATCAGTGTTTAGGATTTAATATTCAAATATATAGTTCAAGTATATATAGTTTAAGTATATAGTATATTTCAAGCCCAGATATTTTTTTATATATGATGAAAGTTGAAAAAAAAATTTTTTTTTTGGTTTTTGGGTCACACCCGGCAGCACTCAGGGGTTACTCCTGGCTCTGCGCTCAGAAATTGCCCCTGGCAGGCTCCGGGGACCATATAGGATGCCAGGATTCGAACCATCAACCTTCTGCATGCAAGGTAAACACCTTACCACCATGCTATCTTTCCGGCCCCAGAAAACAAAATTTGATGATCTTAAGCATTGTGACTTACATTTGAAAATGAAAACAAAATGAGAAATCAACCATGTGCTTGCCCAAGAAAGATGCCTCCCATTTGGTGAAGACAGATTGTGTAGTCTACATGTGTTAGGGGCAGGAGTACTCCTTTGAACCTCTTAATCTGTTGCTAACTTTCTAGTGGAGAATTAAGCAGTAATAAAGAAAATTTTCACTTCTACTAAGATTTCTAACCTCATAGTGTAGCTTTAATTCTCCAAGGGATATAAAGAAAATGACAGTGGAGGAAAACAACAGGAAGGGAAGAGAGAATTTCACTCAGTATCAGGCTTTGTTATCTCCTAGGGGGTGAACTAGGTGTGTGTGACTGATTTTGGGTCAGAGGTGATGCAAGTGTTGGAAATCTTGCTCTCTGTGTTTCAGAAACCAAGTAAAGTTTTTGTGATTAGGCTAGTAAATAGGTTGCTATCATTGCTTGTATGCTTGATATCCCATAAAGTGCTTACACTCTTCTTTGTCTCTTTTATTTCTATCCTGTTCTTTTTTTTTTTTTTTGGTTTTTGGGCCATACCCAGTGACGCTCAGGGGTTACTCCTGGCTATTCGCTCAGAAGTCACTCCTGGCAGGCACAGGGGACCATATGGGGAACCGGGGGATCGAACCGTGGTCCGTCCTAGGTTAGCGCAGGCACCTTACCTCCAGCGCCACCGCCCGGCCCCCCATCCTGTTCTATAATGAAGGCAGTGTAATTGCACAGGATGAACTCCTGAGTCCATACAGGGTGCCTCTTTGTCCAAGGGATAAAAGTTCTCCCGGTAGAGTTTGCTTCCCCAAAGTTAGTACATAATAGAGCCATTCTGCTCTTTAAAAAAACCTGTGTGGGATTACAGAATTTGCCTGTTTCTACCTTTTTTTTTAATTTTTATTTTGATCATATTGGCTTACATATCTTTCACAGTAATATTTTAGGTACATATTGACATTGAGTTAGGTACATACTAACATTGAATCAGCCTGTTTCTACCTTAGTCAAGTTTCGCAGGATTAATAAAGAGTCTGAGTTGGAGACTTTCCTTGCATTCTCCTGATCCAGATTTAATCCCCAGTACCATATGTGGTCCTCTGAGCAGTAACTCAAAAGGCAAAAATAAAAGAAAACACCAAAACTTAGAATTATGAGCATATAGCAATATTTAGGGAAAACATCTTTATGATGAGTAGGTCTTTTATTTTATTTATTTATTTATTTATTTATCTATTTTTTTGGTTTTTGGGTCACACCCGGCAGTGCTCAGGGGTTACTCCTGGCTCCATGCTCAGAAAGTGCTCCTGGCAGGCACGGGGGACCATATGGGGCACCGGGATTCGAACCGATGACCTTTTGCATGAAAGGCAAACGCCTTACCTCCATACTATCTCCCAGGCCCCGTCTTTTATTTTTTTTGAATCACCATGGATACATAGTTATAAAGTTGTTCATGATCAGATTTTAGTCAGTGTCCATCACCCTTCACCAAAGTCCTTACTGCCCTCTACCCTGCCTGCCTCTCTGTCTGTCTTTCTGTCTGTCTCAATATTATCCAGAGAATCATTTCCAACTATAATTGTCATGGTGTTCCCTTCTCTGCCCTATTTCCATGCATGAATGCATACACACACACAACACACACACCTCATGACAAGCTTCCTAGCATGGGCTGGCCCTTGTCTTTGGATATTATTACCATGTTATCTTACTTTATATCCCACATGTGAATTTAATCATTCTGTCTGTGTCTATCACTCTCCTTCTGATTCATTTTACACAGCATAATATTCTTCATGTTCATGCCAAAATGAGCCCATTTCATGACTTCATTTTTTTCCTAACAACTGTGTAGTATTACAATGTGTAGATTTGCTTTAGTTTCTTAATCCTAAGATGGTTAAATCTTGCTGAATTTAAATGTCTGCCTTAAACAATTTTTTGTGTATGAAGCAAGATAATTTATATTGAAAATGACTTACTTAGAACAATTTGAGAGGAGAGAATGAAGGAAAATGTGTTCAGGAGATAATGCAGGCTTTTCCACAGTGGACACAATGGAAATCTAAGAAACAGAGAAAAGCAAGATACATGTTCTAGGGAGAACAAGGACTTGTAGTTTTCTTTATATAGATTCAAGGTATTTGAGTTTCTGAGACACTAATGTGAATGGAATTGGTTTTTTTCTTTTGTTTTGGTGGGGGGTTGGCCCACATCTGTTTGATGCTCAGGGGTTACTCCTGGCTAAGCGATCAGAATTGCCCCAGGCTTGGGGGGACTATACGGGACGCCAGGCGATAGAACCAGGGGTCCTTCCTTGGCTAGCACTTGCAAGGCAAACACCTTACCTCTAGTGTCATTTTTCTCTATTATTATTTGTGTACAAGAAGGCCATTTATTTTTGCATGTTAATTTTGTAGCCTGCCTCTTTGCTATATGAATCTACTGTTTCTAGAAGCTTTTTGGTAGAGTCTTTCAGGTTTTCTAAATGTAGTATGTCATCTGCAAACAGTGAGAGCTTGACTTCTCCCTTTCCTGTCTGGATGCCATTGATAACTTTCTTGCCTAATTGCTATGGTAAGTATTTTTACCACTATGTTGAATAGGAGTGGTGAGTGAGGGCAGCCTTATCTTGTAGCAGATTTTAGAGGAAAGGTTTTTAGTTTATCTCCATTGATAATATTTGCCATTGTCTTGTGGTAGAGGGCCTTGATTATATTGATAAAAGTTCCTTCCATCCCCATCTTGATGAGAGCTCATATCAAGAATGGGTGTTGGAACTTACTGAATGCTTTCTCTGTATTGTTTGATATTGATCGTGTGGTTTTTATTTTTCTTTTGGTTGAAATATGGTGTATTACTTTCATTGATTTATGTATAATAAACTATTCTTGCATCCCTGGAATGAAACCTACTTGATCATGGTGTATAATCTTCTTGATGATGCATTGGATCCTATTTGTTAGGATTTTGTTGAGGATCTTTGCATCTGTATTCATCAAGAACAATGGTCTGTAGATTTCTTTTTTGCAGCATCCCTGTCTGGTTTTGGTATCAAGATGATGTTAGCTTTATAAAAATATCTGGGAATGTTTCTCCTGTTTCTTCAATTTTCTGAAAGAGCCTGGGGAGTGTTGGTAGTAGGTCCTCTTGAAAGGTTTGAAAAAAATTGTTAGTGAATCTATCTGTGCCTGGGCTTTTGTTTTGGGGAAGATTTTGGATTACCATTTTATTTTTCAATAGTGATGAGTCTGTTTATATATTCTAGATCATTCTGCTTCACATTTGTAGTGTGAAGTTTTCTACATGTGGGATCATTAACTAGGAGATGTATACCAAGGCAGAGCTAAGCAAAGTGATCAGGCTCCTCTGGTTCTACCCTTTATGGGTGTGGTCAGTTCACCTAAGGTGACATGGCTTTTGCAGGATTTTGGATGGCAGCCACTTTGAAAAATGTTCGGTGTGGATCAGGCTCTGCCCTTTGTGGATGTGGCCAGCTCTTCTATGTTTACGTGGGTTTTGCTTGCTCTTCTGTGCAAGCTTGGTCCCAGCACCAATAGCCACAGATTTTCTTTTTTTGTCTTTTATTGGGGGGATTTT
>PVKC010025173.1:0-16338 GCA_004027635.1 Crocidura indochinensis | reverse complement strand
TGGTACTCTTCGGGCATGCAGGATTTGATCACATATATTCTTTAGCTCTGGAAGTTTCTCTTTTATGATGTTCATGACCGTTGATTTTTCCTGGACATTTTCTTCCTGTGTCTCTGGGACTCCAATGATTCTTAGGTTGTTTCTGTTGATCTTATCATAGACTTCTATTTTCATCTGTTCCCATTCTTTGTCTATTTTTGCCACTTTCTGTTCGTTTGTTTTAAGTTTTTTTTTCCAATCTCTCCCGCTGTATGGAGTTGTTATTTATCTCATCTTCTATAGCACCAATTCTGTTCTCAGCTTCTTCTACCCTGGTGTTGAGATCATCCATTTTACCATTCAATTCATTTATTGAGTTTTTCAGGTCTGTTAGTTGACATGTTATTTTAGTTTGGAGTTTTGTGATTTCTGTCATCATATTTTCTTGGTTCTTATTAGTGTTCTGTTCAACTCGGTCCATGGTTTCTTTGAGTCTTTTAAGCATCTTCCATATTGCTTTTCTAAAGCCCTTATCTGAGAGATTGATTATTTCGTTGGTCATTATCTGGTCATCAGAATTGTCATCTTTGTTCTCTATGTCTGACGCTGGCCTGCGTTGTTTGCCCATTGTCACACTAGTATTGTGTGTTTTTCTATGTGTTGCGGTGGTATTCATTGGGTTAATGATGTGCGCAGCCAGACAACTCTGGTTCCGCCCTTTCTGGGTGTGTCGATTTGCCTACAAGGGAGTGTAGTCCTCCATGGATGAGGCCTCTCAAAGGATCATATCTTGGGCCTAGGCACACAGCAGAGAAGATAGTCCAGAGAGAAATGCTGGGCTTCAGTGATCCAGCACAGTCCTTAGTGTGATTTTTTCTCTTCTTGTTGCGATGATGTTCTTTCCTGGGCCGGGCGGTGGCACAGGAGATAAGGTGCCTGCCTTGCCTGCGCTAACCTAGGACAGATCGTGATTCGATCCCCCAGTTCCCCATATGTTCCCCCATGCCTGCCAGGAGCGACTTCTGATCGAATAGCCAGGAGTAACCCCTGAATGTCACCGGACACAAAGAAAAGACCAGACTCACTGTTTTTCGCAGTCAGCTCCACTAGGCAGGCGTGGATATGCAGAAATTCCCAGCCTGACATCACAATCAGGGCACCTTGCTTTTGCAAACTACTTGCGCTTGCCGGTTTTCACTTTAATGAGGTGTTCCTGGGCGTTTCCGTCTTAGATTGGATTTCTGGAAGAGCGAGTTTTTTTGGAGCAGGTTTGGTCCACTCCCACGAGGTCCGGAGAACAGCAGAGGATAGAGAAATACAAAGAAAAGACCGGACTCACAGTTCTTCACAGTCAGCTCCACTGGGCAGGTGTGGATATGCAGAAATTCCCCCTCATCCTTTTTTCTATTCAGTGACCTCTATAACTTTCTGCAAGTTGGGAGTCCGAGGTCCTCAGAAAAAGCACTTTTTTTGTAGAAGAAAATTCAGTTTCTTGAGCCTTTGGAGAGCTGCTCCAATCTTTCAGCTATCCCATTTTCAGATCTGGCCACTCTGTCACCAGAAAGGGTCTCTGCCATGTTTAGATCAGGCAGCATGTGGTCCAATATTTTGGACTCTCCATTCTCACTCTAACCGAAAAAAGCCAAAAAAAAAAAAAAACCCAAAAAACAAACAAACAAATAAAAAAACCCACAAGACCAGAAATCTCACCATCATCGCTGAGTTCTTCTAAGGTCCAGAGTTAAAGGCCCTGTATACAACAGACAGTGACAAGACATTGAGGATTCTAGCACTTTTCTAAAGGCAGCCACTGGCCATTGTGTGAGTGTTTTTAAATTGCAACCTCTTTCCCCAGGAACTCTCCAGGACCCAACCTTCTTCTTCCACTCCATCAGTGCCAACATCATCTCCGCCTTTATTTTTGGGAAACGTTTCTCTTACCAAGACCCTGAATTCCTTCGACTCTTGGAATTATTATTTGAAACATTTGCCCTCATGAGCTACGTCTCTAAGGTCAGAAAAGGGGAAGCTAATGTGGATAAGGTTTACAGCCAGGGTGGAGATGGTGATGATCTATTTTAGGGTGTAGCAATTCTAATTTGAATAGAGGTGAACACCAGGTATAGACTAAATATAGAAACCAGAGGTAAGGGTTGGTAGATAGATTGAAGACCAAGAAAAAGAATGGAGTTTGTGTGTCACGCAGTAATAATCAGAGAGAGATTCAGAAATGATTAGGAAAAACACAGCTAGATTCAGTAATGAAGACTTTAAATTGAAGAAAGAACAATAATGCTAAGGCAGAGACAAAGGGTTCTTTAGAGACCATTGAGGAGAAAGATTTCAAGAAGTACATTTTCAGGCTCTCCTTTTCCAAATTCTCCCAAATTGTTGCTTGTTCCCATTCTTTAGAAGAAATTAAAGATCAATGAGTACAAAAATCTGTATTTTTAGAGAATCCACACCTTTTGGTACTTAACATATAATTTTGGCTCTATAATCAGAAATCAATCTTCTTGGGATTGGGGGGATGATATGGGGTGATGAGGATTGAACCTGGTGCAAGGGAAAGGCCTTACACACTGTACTATGACTCCATCGCAGGAGCTTCATTTTTTAAATCTATGCTTATCTCTTTGATTATCTCGTCAGTTCTCCCTTAGTAACCTTATATTATGATGAGTCCATGTGTCGCACTCAAGCAAAGACTACAATATGACATTTATCATCAGACAAAACAATAGAAACCCAAAGTTAAATAAGTTAAAGTGGTTGTGCTATTTGCATGAGCATCACATGATCATTGCTGGAAATGCAGAGAGAGAGGAAAATGTAGAGAAACGCAGTGACAGAGGCAAAGAGACATTGAAAGTTAATAGAAGTTTGAGCAAAATAGATAATGTGGCCAAGATAATACTGCCAGAGAGATGAGCAGAGCTGAGACACAGAATAAGAAAGATGGAATGAAAAGTGATGGAAAGGTCTCCAAACTTCACATTGTTCTTCACTTCATCAATGAAAGGTATGGACTTTCCACCACTCCCAATTCCACTATGGAAAACCATGAGCGTAGGATTAAAAAGGAGGAAGAGAAAAAGTCAAGAATGAGAAAATATCAGTTTAAAAAAAAACAAAGATAAGAGACGAAATAAAGTTATAGATCCTGGAGTGATGTTGGGGACCAGTATTTCCTCATTGGTGCCTTTTACTGTGACTATGTAGTTCAGACACAGGAGGCTCCAGAGTTTCTCTCTCACCCACAGGTGCATGCGCTCTTCCCTGGCTTACTGAAGTACTTCCCTGGCTCACACAGACGGTTCACCAATAATGTGCTTGAAATCCTTGCCTTTATCAGTCGCAGTGTGGAGAAGCACCGTGAGACACTGGACAGCACTGCTCCCAAGGACTTTATTGACACCTATCTGATCCAAATGGACAAAGTGGGGCTTGGGAGATACTTAGTCGGGGAGGGAGTTAAAGATGGCTGTGTGATAAGGGAAGAAAAACAAGTACTAGGAGGAGAAGGGCAGGGAGGGAAGAGTATAGGATGAGGGGAGGAGATTTGGAAAAAATGCAATGTGTTAGAGTATTAAATGTTAGGGAAAAGAGATAGAGAAACCAAGATAGCTACATTTGCTCAATGAATATCTGGGGGTTAATTTGAGATAACAGGAAACATAAGAAATCCAGAAAATTTACATGTGTACTGAAGTTTCATGTTTCCATGACTTGAATTCTTTCTTTGTATAAAGGAAAAGTCTGACCCCAATACCAATAATTTCCATCAGAAGAACCTGCTCATGACTGCATTCACACTCTTCTTTGCTGGCACAGAGAGCACAAGCACCACACTTCGAAGTAGAATCCTGCTCATGCTCAAGTACCCCCATATTGCAGGTTGGAAGAATGGGGCCTATTGAGATAAGGGTTTCTGTCCTCTTTGTGAACAGCATATGACTAGATTCTGTCCAAAGAAAATGTGACATGTGGCCCTCACAGAGAAGCACTGAAGGGTCAGCATGTTCCAAATCCAGTGAAGAAACTAAGTTGATGGATAGACAAAGATTCCCCTTGACATTTTTGTCCAATTTTTTCATCACTTAAATATCTAATCACTCCTTAGTGTTTTCTTTATTTTTACTTGTCCTTATCCCTTTATAAACCCACCCATTTATTTATCTAGATTCTCATTTATTTGTTGATTATTTTTATTTCTATGTACTTAGATTCTCTCATCCATCTTTTATTCAGACATTTCTTTTATTTAGCTGATAGGATTTATCTATTAATGTCTATTTATCTATTATCTAATATTGTCTATACCTATTATCTAATATATTTATCTATTAATATTTAATAATATTAAATAAATATGTAATAAAGTCAATGAGCAGCCTGTCATAGATTCCTTGCTAATTAATTTACTCACGCATATATCTCTTGTATGAACTAATTTATAATTACTCTTCTAATTGTATTTTGCATTATTATTAACCCATCATTCCATCATTTCCTTTTTTATTTAAAAATATGAAATGCTTTATGAATTTGCAGGAATTTGCACAGAGGACATGTTAATGTTCTTTGTATTGTTTCAATTTTAGGATATGTTCTGACAAAGCATGCACTCATTTCATAATATCTGAATTTAATTTTAATTATATTATTATTTCTATGTTTTTATATTTGATGTTAAAATTTTGATTCTTTCATCTTTGTTAATATTATGTTGGCTTCTTTCATGTATTAATTATTTATATGTATATCAAGCATGTAACTTATTGATTTTTCTTAGATTAAAAATTCCCTTATTACTTTGTTCAGTCACTCATACTATAATTAATCTAGCTATACTCTTTCATAAAATTTGTTTGATTGACTGTAATATGTTGAGATATGGGGCTATTAATTCATTTAGTTAGGGTTCCACCAATGGTATTCAATGACCACTCCAAACTCTATGGTCAAGGATCTTTACAATGGAATGATGTGGTGTCAGATTTTGCAGATGGTTCTTCTGCATGAAAAACATGTGCTCGGTCTTTTGATTATCTCTGTGCCATTATTTATTAATTAGTGACATCTTACTTAATATATCCATTAAATGTATGCTGTGTTGATGATCATTTATTTCCTCTTCCCATTAATCGGTTGATGTAGCACTTTATTTTTCTAGCTATTTGTTGTATTTTATAGGGTCTTTCACTATTAAATCTTTGTGAAACAGTTCAATAATTTATTTATAATACATAATATATTCCTGTTATAAACAGAGGGAAATTTTGCTTGGTTGTTGGTATCAAATTCTCAATCTGAAATTCTATGCAAGTCTTGTGAACTACTTGCTATGTACATGTGCTTGCCTATGCTCATGGAAAAATACATATCATTCATTTCATTTTAAAGAAAATGAGAATACCTTTTGCTTTTATTGTTCTCCCATGTCTACCAGCATTGGTTATAGACACAAATGTTGTGATGTGATATTTCCTCCGGGATTCTTGGTTCATTTTCCATGAGGTAAGAAAGTAGTTTTCTTGCTAAATGTTTCTTTGAATGCAGCTCACAGTTCCCCTTTTCTCTACAGAGAGAGTTCAAAAAGAGATTGACCAAGTGATTGGCTCACATGCTCCCACCCTCAAAGACCGAACCAACATGCCATACACAGATGCAGTCATCCATGAGATCCAGAGATTTTGGGATCTCTCCCCTATTGGTGCGCCTCATTCTGTCACCAAGAACACACAGTTTCGAGGCTACTTGATCCCAAAGGTGAGGACAACCTGGGTCCTCAGTGTCTTCTCTGGGTTTCTCCTAATCTCCCAGTGGAAGTACTTATGGTTCTATCACTTGGGTGCCTCTGCATTCCACTTGTGGATGATAGAGGAACCATCAACTACTTATGATCTTGTGATCTTCCCTAAGGGCACCGAAGTATTTCCCATCCTAAACACTGCTCTCTATGACCCACATTACTTCAAGAACCCAGAAACCTTCAACCCTGAGCATTTTCTAGATGCCAATGGGGCACTGAAGAAGAGTGATGCTTTCATGCCCTTTTCAATAGGTAACATGTGTCATTCTCTGACACCCAGGGGCCAGGGCACCTAATCATCTGGAGCTGATCTAGTATGAATCTTTTCTGGGTTCAGAACTCAGAAGCTTTCAGTTATCACTGTCTTGATGGGTCATTTTCACTTCAATCTCAGAGTCCATAAACATGTGTTGTATTTGATCTTGTATACACCTCAGCATAACCACATTTGATTCACAGTTCTGAACCCATTATAGTAATGGGGACTAAAGGTATATTGAAAAATCAACCTGAGTTTCAGACTCCTTTCTAGGAGATTCTAACCTAAATTGCTCACCAAATTTATTATATGGAGTCAAAACATAATTTCATTGTTAAATGAATGTTTTCAGTTTCTTAGTCTTCTTGGCACAATAGAGTGCTCAGAGACACATTTATTGAGTAATGAAACTCTATTGTTGTATGTGATCTATGGATTCAGTGGTGTAAAGTTGCTTGCAGGATGGATTCCTGAGCTACAGAATGCATGAGTGGGCTTTGAAAGTCACTGGAGGACTGTTGTCTGCAGAAAGAATAGCAAAGACAAAGGTTGAAGTTGATTTTTGCATGGTGCATTAGCAAAAAACCTGGGTGAATGAAGATGTTCTGTAGAATTTCCACATGTACTGTCTTATCTACATTTCCACTGTGAGTCCATGAAGATAAAACCCCAAGCAGATGTACAGGCATCTCATTATCTAGGAGAAAGTAGTCATTAATTAGTCCCAAAATTTGATTTCTATTACTTTGTCACCAAGGGTCTTTAATGTATACAATCAGCAGTACTAATACTTTGGCTGCCTCCCTCATTTCATCTTGAATGGAATTGAGGACCAGGAGAGCTGGTGATCAACACTATTTCTTCTTTACTATTGTGATATCTATGTAGGTTGATAAGGACATTTAGAGGAAGTGATAATTGCAACTTCAAAGAGATAGATGGAGAGTGACATGGAGATAGAGATGACCATCAGTACTAATACATATGTATATATATATGATTTTAATATCTGTAGAGACTAAGATAGTAGTAGACAGAGCAACTTATGAGAAGCATAACTAGCTTGCGACAAGTAGACAAATTAATATAATAGGCAAAAACTGTATGAAAATAAATATAGGAAGAAAAACAAATGAGGCTTATAGTCAGTAGAAAGATGAAATATGGAAAATATGTTAGAGCAGCAGAGAAAACTGAAAGTGACACAGGAAAAGTCCCAGGAATGGGGAAGATTATCAGGCAGAGATAAGCTGATCTGTAATGAGCTGGATTGCATAACATCTGGTAAAGAGACTTGCCTGGGAAGTTGTGTGAATGAATCTAAGCTCATGTCTCTGAACATCTGATTCAACAGCAAAAGACTTTAGTTTCTAAGCCTCTAGAATTTTAGAAACATACTGAAATCCTTTGTAAGTTCTTTCCCAGGTCAGCAGCTGCTGATTATAGAGCAAATGTCCTGACATCTGCATTTCAACTTACTGTAGGAGGTTCTTGCCACCTTGACTAATTTGATGGCAACCTTAGTCTCCCACCACCATTTTCTATACCTTATGGGTTTTTACCATTGTTTTATATGGTGCTGAAACTGGGATCAGTATTCAACCCTGATACAAAAGGTACAGTCTGAGACATGTTGTCTCCCTTTAAAGGATGAGTACACACTGGTGCTAGACTGACAGCCTTTGCCTTGCATGCAACTGACCCAGGATAGACCTGGGTTTAATCCCCAGCATCCTATATAGTTCCCTGATTCTGCCAGAGAGATTTCTGCTCAAGAGTCAGGAGTAACCTCAGAACATCACTGGGTATGGCCCCAAAATGAAAGAAAAGGATGAGCACACAACAATGACACTGCTGAATCTTTCAATTAGGCTGCTGATAGTCTAGGGGCTGTTTTAAATATTCACCACTTTAATCTCACAATAGGCAATTTTTCCATCAGAGAGGAAAGGTACTTAATAGAAATAGAAACACTTCAGCCGATATGGGAGGTTGGGCACAAAATGTCCAACCTGATGTGGGTGGGCATATTGGGAATTCCACCAAAAGTTACAAATGCCTTCTAAAAATATGTGGTAAAGATGCTGAGAGATTGCAGTTGAGATTAGAGATTAAGGTCTTCTCAACAGCCCATCTGAAATTCCAGCTAGAGTTCAACTTCAGATGGATCTTATGCAATGAGCCCAGATGTCTCTGCTTTCAAATGAGACAGGGCATTTTATGTGTGAGCCCTCCTCCCCAAAGTTACGCCCTCTCCAGTAACTCTCTGTATCCACAGGAAAGCGCCTGTGTCTTGGAGAAGATATGGCCCGCTCAGAGTTATTCCTCTTCTTCACCACCATCCTGCAAAACTTCACCTTGGCTACCAACATTGCCCCTGAAGACATTGACCTCACTCCCATAGAGTATGGAGCGCTCAAACTGCCCCCCAAATACAAGATCAGATTCATGCCACGACACGGAATTTGATAGAGAAATTCAAAGAACCCTGATGTCCGTTATTAAAATAGCCACCTCTGTAGCAAGTGGCCCCTTTTTTCTTTCCGTCCTCAGAAAGACTTACTGTAAACTTTTATCTTCTTTCTTCTTTGTGGCCACCTCCACAAGGAAATTCATCTTGCAGCCTCACCTCTATCACAACTCTGCCCTTGTGCAGCTTATTGGGGTCACAAATTTATTTAAAATTGGTTCCAAGATACAAATCTCAGTGATTCTTCATAATACTTTATGTGGGTCAAGGAAAAAATGGAATTCAGGGCTTTAGTCCTGCAGGGCATTGCTCTACATAGTAACATTGCTGGGAATTAATTTGCTGTAAGTCGGAGGTTAAGTCACTGGAATAAAATGAAGGAGTCAATTGAAATGAAACCCTTTGTTGGATGAGCAAGAGGCGAATCATTTCTTTTCTTTTATTGTTTAGAAATCTATATTTTTACTTGTTATATATCTCTCTGCTTAATTGACACTGTTTTAATCTTTGCCTATTCCTTCACTAATTACCTATGGTCCATTTATACTGCCTCATTTCCACAATGAATTTGAAGGACAGTAATGAATATATTGCATCTTCCTGGATAAACCATATGCAATCACTCTCTTACATTCAACTGTATAGTAACTACAATTCAATAAAAAACATATTCCTCCCTTGTTGAGTGCCCTATGGCAATGTTTGGGGATGATATTAGCATTCTACCCTTCGTTTTAGGGGATCTGTTCCCATGTCACATTATCTGTACATACTATAAAGAACTATTTAGTTGACTCTGATAAATTTTCTATTTATTTGTTGTAGCTCCCTTAAAGCTTTCTGGGCAGTTTAATTGAAAGTTGATTAATTGTTTCTAATGTTCAAATAATAATCCAAATGAACTTCAAATGCACAGTTTTAAATAGAAGACTAGTGTTGGAGGACAAAAAAGTAAAGACTGAGAAAATGTAAATCTTCTTTAAGGTAGATAGCTTGGTATTGGTATTGGAGATTCACAAAAGAAAGAACAATCTAAATTGAGTCATGAATACAGGCACCTGAGCTTTGTTGTAGATGAAATTTTATTTCAAAGGTGAAAGAATATTTGTAGCAAATATTGCTGACATAATGTTACATTAGCCAAAAGAGATCGGATCATACTCATCTTCACAAATAGACTCATACTTAGGGATGTACAATTCCATCAGGCAAATGCATATCCTCTTCCACAGGTGAATCATAGTGAGTTAGGAGTAGTTCATCCAAGAGAAAAGAGACAAAGAAACACTCTAGCTAGATTAATTTTGTGCTAGCACCTCTTTAAATAATCAAATCATGCAAGCATAGATGCAGGTGCCAGGATGTACTCATAAATACTTGCCTCTATGAGAGTACACATAGAATTGGACTATATATGCATGGTCACCTAGATAGAAAAAGTTACAGTGACAGGCAGTATTATGAAAATCATTGTAACTCCAAGAGGTCATTAAGTCATTGTCAGAAGGTTTAGCTCACCATTCATTTGTTTCTGAACAGTAAGTCATCTCATCTACTCACTATTCTCTAAATTGGTGTGTTCTTACATGGATGAAAGTATTGAACAAAAATGAAAATGTCAGATGGCGAAAATGAGACTACCTAGTTCTGGAATTCAAAACACTATTACTGATACTGCAACTTTTGTGGGGCATGTCTTCAGCTGCCAGGTGTCCTGGAAGTATGAGAAGAAGTGGAAGGGTGGGTAAAATCCTACAATCACTTCAAAAGTGTGTTGGTGCAATCGGCCTAAAAACCTGCATACCTGGAATTTTAGTCAGATTGGCATCTCTTCAGAGAGTCATAGCGGTCAATTAACATTTTCATAGTGGCCCCTTCTCTGTCCTAAATGTACTCCCCATTAGTTTTGGCACTCTTTCTACTATGATAAGTTCCTCCTGATACTCTTCTCTATTATCTCTGGATACTATTACCATGTTGTTTTTTAAAAAACACATCCCACAAAGAGGGCAAGTATTTTATGTCTATCTCTCTCCTTCTGATTCATTTTGCTCAGGATACTACCTTGATAGCCATGAAAGTTTAATCGGTTTTCTTGACTTTATTTTTTTACTGTTGGATTACTGGTCCTATTGTAAGTAGTGTTCATATTCCACTGTAGTGTGTGATCTGGTTATGGGATTAGTGGTTCACTTCCTTCTTAGTATTCCTTCTTTATCCTAGGATGTGACCTGGCTCTAGTAAATAAAAGCCTGGACTTCAGGAAGGAAAAGACTCATTCTTTGGTCTTCCTCCTCTAAGCTGCTTTCCTTCTTATGTGCAGAAGTCTTGTATGATGGATTCCAGGCTTGAATGTTGAATTTTTGAACCCGTTCTTGCACCCTTTCACTGTGTGGATTATTTCCTGCATCCATGCTTGCTTCCAGATCTGCATATTACCAGATCCTAGTTTTGGAGTATTGGTCTCCACTTCTAGATGATGCCTGTACTCAGACCTTAAATTGAAACAGGAACTAAAACAGGGACTGTGCTGCTGATTGGTGAGATGGTAATTTCAGTGCTCCTCAGCACTGAAGTGAATGAATTTCACCATTTTAGGTTTTTAAGCTTAGGACTATTTGGTTGAACGTGATATCAGTGACTTGGGCTTTCATTGGGGACCCTGGCTTCTCCTCATGCAAGTTGCATTAGTGTGGTTTTTTTTATTTTTCATTTTGTCTGTATTATGAAATTATAAGATATGGACTGAAGTCTCTAAACTTGCACTAAAAGTTGAAGTGTGTGCTGAATAATCTAACCTTGAACTAAATGTTCTGAAACATTCTGTAATATTTCAAAAACCTGTAAATTCAAAAATTAGGAAGACATTTCCAGTGACCACACATGGTCAAGCCCAGAGCCCTGAGGTTGGTGTTTTGGATCTATCTACCAGAAGTAGGCAAATAGACCCTATAGTTGTTTTACTCAATGATATTGGCTTGCAAATTAAATCAAATTATATTAAAATGGCCCAATTGGAAGGCTGATCTGTAAGGTTTTCACTCAATATCCCTTTACCTCAGCTTTGTACAGATTGTGGAATGAATCTAACTCCACTACATGGGCTAGTTTTTGGGGATAGGTACCAACAGAAAATCAGAAATAAATTCTCTCCATCAGGCATACAATCAAACTTCATACTATGAGTGTTTATTTTATATATTTTTAAGTAATTTCTTGATATAAGCACAATGGCTCAAAAAATCTTTGTAATTAGGTTTCACCCATAAAATGCACACCCTCTTCACCAATGCAACTTTTATGGATTTGTAGTTTTATGGATTTTAGTTTTCTTTGTATAGTTCCTTCTTTGGTCAAGTAGACTCCAAGATATTTGAGTTTGTGTGGTACTATCATGAAAGGAATTACCTTCTTGACTTCCTTCTCTTCCCTATCATTATTGGTGTATAAAAGGCCATTGATTTCTCTGTGTTAAGTTTGTAGCCTGCCACCTTGTTATATGAGTCTATTGTTTCTAGAAGATTTTTGTAGAGTCCTTAGGGTTTTCTAAATCGAGTATCATGTCGTCTGCAAACAGTGAGAACTTGAATTTTTCCTTTCCTATCCTGATTCCCTTGATATCTTTTTCTTGCCTGATCATTACAGCAAGAACTTCCAGTACTATGTTGAAGAGGAGTGGTGAGAGTGGACAGCCTTGACTTGTACCAGAATTTAGGGAAAAGGCTTTTAGTTTTTCTCAATAAAGGATAATAGTTGCCATTGGATTGTGGTAGATGGCTTCAACTAGATTGAGAAAGGTTCCTTCTATTCTTATCTTGCTGAGAGTTTTGATCAAGAATGGATTTTGGAACTTATCAAATGCTTCTTCTGTGTCTATTGATATGATCATGTGATTTTTATTTTTCTTCTTGTTGATGTTGTGTATGATGTTGATAGATTTACGGATGTTAAACCATCCTTACATTCCTGTGATGAAACGTACTTGGTCGTAGTGTATGATCTTCTTGATGATGTATTGGATTCTATTTGCCAGGATTTTGTTGAAGATTTTTGCATCAGCGTTCATCATGGATATTGGTCTGTAATTTTCTTTTTTGGCAGCATCTCTGTCCAGTGTTGCTATCAAGGTGATGCTGACTTGATAAACGCTGTTTGGGAGTGTTTCCGTTTTTTCAGTTTCATGGAAAAGCCTGGCTAGAATTGATAGTAGCTCCTCTTTAAAGATTTGAGAAAAAATTATTAGGAAATCCATCTGGACCTGGGCTTTTCTTTTTGGGCAGATGTTTGATTACACTTTCAATTTCCTCAGTGGTGATGGGGGTGTTTAGATATTCTATATTCTCCTTACTTAAATATGGAAGGTTATAAGTGTCAAAGAATTTTTCCTTTTCTTCTAGGTTTCCATGTTTAGTAGCATAAAGTTTCTAAAGGTAGTATCTGATTACCCTTTGGATCTCTGCAAGATCTGTCGTGATCTCCCCCTTTTCATGTTTTTTTGGGGTCTTTTTGGATCACACCCGGCAGTGCTCAGGGGTTACTCCTGAGCTCAGAAATTGCTCCTGGCAGGCACGGGGGACCATATGTGCACCGGGATTCGAACTGATGACCTTTTGCATGAAAGGCAAATGCCTTACCTCCATTCTATCTCCCGGGCCCCTCCCCCTTTTCATTTTTAATACGGGTTATTAGATTTTTTTTTCTCTCTTTCTTTGTGAGTTTTGCCAGTGGCCTATCAATATTGTTTACCTTTTCAAAGAACCAACTTCTGCTTTCTTTGTTCTTTCACATTGTTTTTCGGTTTTCCACTTCATTGAGTTCTGCTTTCATCTTAGTTATTTCCTTCTGTCTCCCTATTTTGGTTTCCTTTTGTTGGTCATTTTCTAATTTTTTGAGCTGTGTTTAAGTTATTCAGGTATTCCCCCTCTTCCTTCCTGATGTGTGCTTGTAGAGCTATAAACTTCTCTCTCAGGACAGCTTTTGCTGTGTCCCATAGGTTCTGGCAGTTTGTGTCTTCATTATCATTTATTTGCAGGAAAGTTTTGATTTCATTTTTGATTTCATCTCGGACCCACTGGTTGTTCAGTAGTAGTGTGTTTAATTTCCAATTGTTAAAGTTTTACTTCTGTATGGCTTTGTAGTTCACATCTAATTTCAGAGCCTTGTGGTCAGCAAAGGTAGCCTGCATGATTTCTACCCTCTTGATTTTATGGAGGTATGCTTTATGTGTCAGCATGTAGTCTATCCTGGAGAATGACCCATGTACGTTGGAGAAGAATGTGTATTCAGGTTTTTTGGGATGCAGTGTCCTATATATCTACTAGTTCTCTTTCTTCCATTACTCTTTTCAGGGCTAGTATGTTTTTGTTTGGTTTCAATCTGGTTGACCTATTAATTGTTGATAAGGCCGTGTTGAGGTCTCCCACAATTATTGTTTTATTATTGATTTCTTCTTTCAGATTTGTCAATAATTGTATTAGATAATTTGCTGGTCTCTCATTGGGTGTATATATATATTTAATAGTCTGATTTCTTCCTGTTGCACATATCCCTTGATTAAAACATAGTGCCTATCTTTGTCACTTACCACTTTTTTGAGTATAAAGTTGTTGTCATCAGATATTAATATGGTCACTCCATCTTTTTTGAGGATGTTGTTTGCTTGGATGATTTTCTTCCAGCCTTTGATTTTGAGTCTATGTTTGTTCTGACTATTCAGATGTGTTTCTTGTAGGCAACAGAAGGTTGGATTCATCTTTTTGACCTATTTTGCCACTCTGTGTCTTTTAATTGGTGAATTTAGTCCACTGACATTGAGGGAGATGATTGTCATAGGATTTAATGTCATCTTTGAAGATAAGTTTGCTGTGTTTCTTATTTCTTTAACAACAGAAACCAAAAAGGTGCTAGCTAGTGAAATTAAACAAATAATTGATGAACAATTCAACCAACCATCTCAAGAAGAACTCTTTCAGAAGAGGAGAATCCATACCAATGGAAAGAGCACATTATGAAGTAATAGTTGCAGAATCACCTAGGCAGTGCACCTTATAGATGACTCAAGACAAATTACAAGTCCGCATTGATAAACTAAGTCAAAATAAAAGGAGAAACAAAATGATGGAAGAATATGTCAAGTATGCCCTCCTAGGGATATACCTTAGGCACACAAAAATACTATTAAAAATCCTTTCCTCTGGGGCCGGGCGGTGGCGCTGGAGGTAAGATGCTGCCTTCCTTGCTAGCCTTGGCCGGATCGTGGTTCAATCCCCCAGTTTCCCACATGGTCCACCAAGCCAGGAGCAACTTCTGAAGCGCATAGCCAGGAGTAACCCCTGAGCTTCACTGGATTTGGTCCAAAAACCAAAAACAAAAAAATCCTTCCCTCACACCTATATTTATTGCAGTGCTATTTGCAGTAACCAGTCTCTAGAAACAACTAAGATGGCCTTCAACAGAGGAATGACTAAAGAAACTGTGGTACATATACACAATGGACTATTATGCAGCCATCAGAAGAGATGGAGTCATGAAATTTTCCTATACATGGATGTACATGGAATTTATTATGCTGAGTGAAATAAGTCAGAGGTGGAGAGATAGACACAGAATAGTCTCACTAATCTATGGGTTTTTAAAATAAGTAAAGACATTATTTTTATAATTCCAGGGACAGTAGTGGGAAGGGCTGCAAGGACTGGCCCACAATATGAAGCTCACGACAAAGAGTGGTGAATGCTGTTAGGGATATAAATACACTAACAAATAGCATGACAAAGTTAATGAATGAGAGAGGTAAATGGGTTGGGGAGGAGGGATATTCCGGGCATCAGTAGTGACAATTTTGTTCTGGTGAAGGGGGTGTTCCATTTATTACTGAAACCCAACTACAATCATGCTTGTAATTATGGTGCATTAATAAATATTTTATAATAAAGATACATAAGGTATGAAACGAATAAAGAAAAGAGAAATAACCTAAAATGATGGGTATGTGAGAAAGAAAAAAGAGAAAGAGGAAGAACAATAGTGAGAGAGATAGTAGCAGATAACATATAGACTCTTTGGAAAGAGGCTGCTTGTACAACCAGGATGCAAAAAGATTACCAAACAAAATAGAATGTAACAGAATAACACCAAAACATATAGTCATTCAAATGGCTTTTGAAAGATGGACTTTTTTTAAACAATTTTTTTTATTTTGATCATAGTGGCTTACATATCTTTCACTTTAGTATTTTAGGTACATATTAACATTGAATCAGGGGAATACCCACCACCAGGTTTGCCCTCCCACCTTCCCCATTCCCTTTCTGCATCCCATATCCTCCACCATCACCCCCAGACTGCTAGAGTAGGTGGACCCCTCTTTGACTAGCTTACTATCGGTGATCATACATCTATTTGTCCTGGTGCCCTCCCTTGCTTCTCCCTCTATTTGAGAGGCTAAGCTAGACAAATTGAGTTATGTGGTTTTGTTTGAGGGAAAGAAAAGCCATAGAGTGGGGTAAAGATTAAAAAAAAAGAATTAATAATAAAATAAAATAAAGATATTCTGGAAATGGGTGGAGTCCTTCTAGTGGTCATTAGCCTCAGTTTGAGAGAGGACATGAAAAATGCAATTGAAACACCATAACAATACAAAAATAAGTGTCAAATTAGATATCCAGTGAGCCCTACAGCAATAAAGAGAAGCACCACGCAATAGTCTCAGTTCCAAATTCAAATCATGATGGAGTGCAAAAAAAAAAAAGAAAGAGAGAGAGAGAAAGAGAGAAAGATAAGTAAAATAATATGAAATACAAAAGAAGGGATCAA
>PVKC010025172.1:0-16599 GCA_004027635.1 Crocidura indochinensis | reverse complement strand
GCGGGTGGTGCTCAGGGGTTACTCCTGGCTCTCTGTTCAGAAATCACTATGAGATGCCAGGATTTGAACAATCGTTGGTACTGGGTAGACTGCATGCAAGGCAAATGCCCTACTGCTGTGCTATCTTTCCAGCCCCAATGAACCATTTTTAACCAATTTCCTATAAGTGTCGTATAGAAATATTTCAGTTATTATGCTTCACTTTCTCTCTTATTCATGCTCTTCCATTTATACTAATCACTCTTAAATTTTAGAAAGAGCTCTAAATAGCCTTAAAATATTAGAAAATTGTAATTAATTTTGTTTTAAATCAAAAAGATGTTGAAACTCAAGATATAAACATCTTGGGCTTTACTGCAATTCTGAGAATGATTAAGCATTTTCATTACAGGCAAAATAAAAGAGAAACTACTATTTTGACAATAATTCTAGATATATGCTATGATGAAAATTTCTGAGTTCCATTTGACTACCATTTTTCTCAGATGTAGTTATGAGCTATGGAGACATACAACTGAGAAATTTAAAAGGTTTTGTTTTTAAACAACAAAAGTGATAGCCATGAAAGCAAATGGATCTCAACATGCAAATAAGATATGCAGGTGATAGTCATTGCCAAAAATTATTTTAGTAATAATATTTATCACTTACCAATAAATATTAAACATATCATTCTCAAAATTGATGAGGAACCTAAAAGGACGCAGAATGAAACAGATTATGGTATAAAAAAATTAATGGGAAAAATGCCACTTTTTGATATCAATGTTCTAAGGCAAGGGTCCTCAAACTTTTTAAACAGGGGCCCATTTCACTGTCCCTCAGAACATTGGAGGGTCAGACTATAGTAAAAACAAAAATTATGAACAAATTCCTATGCACATTGCATACATCTTCTTTTGATGTGAAGAAACAAAATGGGAACAAATACAGTATGTGGCCCGCGGGCCATAGTTTGAGGACCACTGTTCTAAGGAGTCAAATTCAAATCCCATGCCTTAAAGAAGAGAAAAAAAAATAAAACACAGGTTTGCTCCTTAAAGAATCTCCAGACAGGTTAGAAAGGCAAGTACATAGAGTTAATTGCAATTTGGAGGTTTAAAAAAAAGGAAAAATTTGAAAAATCACAAAATGGAAATATGGGTTTTTGCCATGATACTTGAGGACAAAAGGAATTGTTTTGGGGAAAAAAATGCTAGTCATTTTTTTTAATTGGTGGCATTTTTCTGGGTCTTTGGAATTAATGGGGTTTTTATAGAACTCTCTTTTTATGCAGTTCTGAATGTGAACTAAATTACAGAAATGAGAAGAAGCTAGTAAATGAAAATAACTCTGTGGCATTCTTCTTAATTGGATCCATGCCTCTGATCTCCAACTGCTCAAATTACCAGACATTTTGTCTAATTAGAGTGTCTTGAGATATATTTGGTATTTTTAACCTGAGTGATCAACCAAAGGAAATGATGTGCTAATGCTGTGATCACTAATTCTTACTTAATCAGTGTTTACTTGACTGTTTGAATGACTATATTTTTCTTAATGTCATATTGTTGTAAAGAGATTAAGCAACTACTTGTGATTCTGTGTGTTTCATTTAGTCTGTAAGACAGATTTCTGTTTTGAGACTACCCCCCAGAATTATATGACTTGGTATGATCTTTATTTAGACACTACTTGTGAGAAATGTTCTGTGATGTATAAACAAGTTTGCTAAAATATGGTAGTATTTAATAAAAAAAATGTAACTAAGATAAATGTTTAGTCTTTTTTTACTTTGGAACCAAATAGCCATTATGTGGTAAGAGAAGTCTTCTTTATAATATTTCATATTAAGTCAATTAAAATTATAATATGCATATCCTCTGTTCAATTTAGTATTAGATGTAAAGATTTTGATTCACTACCAGCATAATCTGGATTCATCTATATTGTGTGTCCTATGCCTTTAAAAAAGCAGATATGATTATGAAGTTAAAATAAAAGATGCGAAAAGGCACACCTACATAATTTTGTAGTTTTGTATGTTTTATTTAATTTTTTTCAATGTTAGGCAAAAGCATTTGCATTTGACACTAGTCTCAGCTGAATAACTCTTACTATAGAATTACTCATACTAAATGGTCATTCTGAAGAGCATCACAACTTATTGAACAAATACATTTGTTGGATAGCTACTGATATTTCTAGGTATTGGATAGGCTGGTGTGTTTAGAGGACCTAGTGATCAGTCTGTTACAAGTTGTGTGAGCCTTTTAAAGTAAGAATTTTTGAATGATTTTCTTTTAAATTGGGTATTGATAAGATACCTTTGAGAATATTATGGTTGGAAATGGAGAGGCAGTAAGGCAGGTAGGGCACATATGCAGCTGACCTGAGGTTGATTCCAGACAACACATATTGTTACCCCAGAGCCAAGAGTAAACCCTGAGTACCTCAGTGGGCAGCCCCCAAACAAATATAATTTACTGTCATTCACTGATATTTTTCATAGTGTTTCAAATGGTGACCTTGGGTAGATGATAAAAAGTGGGTAGAGAGAAAGAATCTTTGGGAATATTAACTGCAGTGTATCACAGCTGCCAGGCAGATCCCACCCCAAGAAGAATAAATAGAAGAAATGAGGTATCCAAAATGCTCTGACATATGCAATAAATATACAGTCTTCTGGGTGAGAATAAGATTTTTCTTTTTTTTATTATTTCTTTCTTTATTTAAACATCTTGATTACATATATGGTTGTGATTAGGTTTCAGTCATGTAAGGAACACCTCCTTCTCAAAATCAGATTAAAGAGAAGAATAAAACTGCATAGAAAAGGAATGCATGCATTTAATATGAAAGAGTGAGCCTCAGGTTCTGAAAGACATGACATGCTATACAGCTATGACTATAGTTATGTAGGTTAAACAGGGAATGATCAGGGTGAGTACCATAAATTATTAGTACAATAATTTATTGCTTTGCAATACACTACCCTAAAGTATAGTGACTTGAAGCAGTCATCATCTTTACATACTAAATTGTAGGTGAATTACATGGACCAGATAATGTGTCTCTGCTTCATTTTTATTTTGTCTTCAGATGATACAATCAAAGGGTGCTCAATATTAGGACATCACTCTTTCTCCAACGACTACTACAGGTGATTATCTCGTATTTCCAAATAGCAGAGCTGCCTTGGAATAACCAAGCTCCTTACACTGTGGCTTTTAGTTCTATTAGGAAAAAACAGACACTCCAGCTCTCTTAGAGATTTGCTAACACAAATTATTACCATAATTATTAGCTTATCTAAATTCATCGGAAGAAAACATGGATGGATCCCATATCCCAATGAAACAAGTACCATAGAACTTGAGCTTTCTTTAATCAGTTGCAATAGTCTTGGTTTTGACTTTTAAATGTTTCTCAGGGCTAACTACTGGCTCTGGACTCAAAGATCACTCCTGACTGATATGGAGGACCATATCAGATACTGGGGATTGAACTCAGTCAGCCACTTGCAGGACAAATGTCCTGCAATACTACCTCTTTTGACCAGCAATTTTTACTTTACTAAATATATATATATATATTTTTTTTTTCTCAGAATTTGCTCCTGGCAGATTCGGGGGGCCATCCCAGGTCAGCAGCTTGCAAGGCAAATGCCCTACCGCTGTGTTATCACTCTGGCCCCAAGAAATACTTCTTTTTCTGGTTTATTGGGTAGGTTTTGTGCTTTACCCAGTAGTGCCTTCAGCTACATCATCCTCTGTCACTAAAGCTGGAGCTTAGACTGGGGTTAGCTAAATGCAAAGCAAGTAGCTAAGATACTTTAGACCCTGTACCATCTCTTAGGCACTAACAATAGTTTAGTGTGTGTTCAGCATTTTCTAGCCACTGTTCTCCTTGATCTTAGTATCATGGAGAATAAATTCTATAATAATGAAAAGGAATTTTTTAATGGAGGGGAGAAAGGCAAATAAAAATATACAGTACAACCAGTATCACTATCAGTATAGGCACCAATATTGACCAAATATGTATTAGTTCCTCTATATATTGCAGTTAGTTTGGAATGTGATAAAAGGAATATATGGTATTTTAACACTTAGTCTATATGCCCTTTCCATGCTTTCCAATCTTTTTGTTCTTTAGAATTTACATGTGTCATAGCCTATAGCAATATAATAGGGAAAAGAACAGCTGGGAAGTATTACAGTGATGGATTAGGAACATAATTCATTAGGATTGTTATTACCATTTGAAAATTTGTATTATTTTTCTTGCCACATAATAATGCAGTACTACATAAACAGACTAATGTAAATAATTTGTGCTGAAAAAAGTCTCAGAATAAAGGGACAAAAAAGTGATCAGATAGAAAGTATAGTTGTAGCAGAGTTAACAAAGTAAAAATTCAATAGTATTTACAGAATATTCTAGATACAGGACAAAGGTAAGACTTTTGCGGCGATAAAGTATAAAGATAGAGGCATTTTCTATACTTACAGCATAAATATTGACACTGTTGCAATAATTTTACCTCAACAACAATAAAATAATCAAACAATAAATATTAGAACTTTGAAACCCAAAATTCCTAGACTTCCCACCTTACCTTACTTTGTATGTATTTGGAAAGTTACAGATGCTTCTTGAAGTCAGATGTTATTAGCAAAAACCTTAAGCACGAAAGGTCTGTTGAGCTTTCAAGGAGAATAAGCTAGATGAAATTAGAATTAATCAATGTGAAAAGACTCTAAACTCCAGATGGGAAACCAGTAATTGTTTAAGCAAATAAATTTGGGAGCTTAATATTCATGCTCACATATGGGAGTAACTTTGCAATAGCATTTGAATATTATTTTGGCATATGGATTGGGGCTGGATTCTTAAAAATAAACTAACACAAATGGATCCATCAGTACTCTGAGATTTTTCTCAAATATTCTTATATATTTCTTCAGCATGAATAATGATGATTCATATGTTGGGAGACCATGTTGGGAGACCGTGAAATTTACATTTTATGATTCTGTTTATGATTTGTGGGTTATGAGATTTCACCATTAACTTTTCCAGGACTAAAATTCCTCAAGCCTAAGTGGAATAATGCCAACTCCTGGCTAGCTTATTTCAAATGACAAGTATATTGGCACAAAATATCACATATTATTTACACATATCATATTCTCAATAAAATATAGATCATTTTATAGCTGCTATTAATCCATGCCAATGATTGCATGAAAGGAACTATGGGAACCAGAGTAGCCTCATCCTCATCATTATATGCAATTCTTGTTAAGAAAATAAGATTAGTTTAATAATAGCATAAGAAGGCCAGGGATATGTTCCATTGGTCATATGCAGTTACTTTGTATACACAGGGAACCCCAGAATCCACATGGACCCTATTCAAGGACAAGGTTGTTTAGGAAACTAAAAAAATAAATAATTTAAACAAGACTGCATCACTGAACTGACCATTAAACCATCTTGTTTGGCTGACAAAATATTAGTGGGTGTGTCCACGGCCCCCCTTAGCTTTACTAAGATGTCCCTTGAACCCCCCAGAATTGTAAAAAAAAGTCATATAAAATTAAACTAATAAGCTGAGATGGAGAATATGAGAAAGAGATACACAATGCATAATAAAATGGGGTTGTGGTACTCATAGGGCCCTTCGATTATTCCCAGAGATTTTCAGCCTACGTGTTTGACTCTTCATTGCTTAGTCCCTGTAGTAATAGCAACCGTTCAGGTCATCCCAGTGGCATTCAAGGTTCTCCTATACTATATCTAGCAGTGTTTAGGGACCATTCATTGCCACAGAATAACCGGGGTCTCACACATGCATACCACAATTCTTAATATAATGATAGAGATCATCTGGAATATCTGTTTTGTCAGTAGGAAAATGAGCTATTTAAAACCATAGTAACTCATATTAATGTTTAAATATAATAGTTTCTGTCAGTTTCTAGTACTGGTGTCCTTTAGGTGTAAGGGTTGGGCTGATTTGTTCTTTAAGTTCATACTCTCCAGTGACTGGGTTTGGATGCTCTTTTCTTAAAACCAGCTTCAGGAAAAAATATCAAATGGATCTTTAATAAATTAGAAAGTTGACTCACTGAAAGATCTCTCCTTTTTTCAAACAGAATATTTGCTCACTTGACTTCAAAGTCCGGATTCTATTACCTTCTATTCAGTTTACAGCCTAAATTTGAAGTTGAAAACAAAAATGCCAAAATATAAAGAATGTAACATTAAGAGACAGGACAAGCAATGAGTTGGGAATAATGCTCTGTATTTCAAATGGTTTTGCAAAATTAGAAAGATTGAAGACTTTATGATGGTTCATCATTCTAGACCTCTGGGTTTATGACTTTAGGAGTTTTAGTTCTGTGAAGTTCTTTTAAATTTAGTTATTCGGTTGTTTTAAATATATCCTGTTAGCTTCTATTCATCATTCTCCATCATCATCTTGAGTTCAGCACCTCCTGATATGTAGTGTTTTCCTACTAGGAATCATGATAACCAGATGTCATAGGATTTCTTTGTGTGTGTGTGTGTGTGTGTGTGTGTGTGTGTTGCACTAATGTAGGTCAAAGTTAAAAACAAATAAATCTTCTAAGTGCTTTTGAATTTTAATCAGCAATGGTAATCCCAATAAATGCATTGAAAAATAATTGTCACTATAGCAACCCCATCAAATATTTTGTCAACCATGTCACATTAAAATTTCCCATACTTCGGGGCCCGGGAGATAGCATGGAGGTAAGGCGTTTGCCTTTCATGCAAAAGGTCATCGGTTCGAATCCCGGTGCCCCATATGGTCCCCCGTGCCTGCCAGGAGCAATTTCTGAGCATGGAACCAGGAGTAACCCCTGAGCACTGCCGGGTGTGACCCAAAAACCAAAAAAAAAAAAAAAAAATTTTTCCATACTTCTAGTGAAGTGCCTAGCAATGCAAAGTCACTAAAGAACAACAACTCAGTAATGTTATACATTACTAAACATAGGGCATAGTGGTCTGAGTTTATCAAATTACTCAGATAATCAATCATTCCTTTCTGGAAGTTTTCATTACCTCAATAACAATATGCCTGCATATAGGAAGATCAATAAATTGTAAATATTTAGTTAGGAAACCAAGCTTTACTTTGTAATATATATACATAATATTTTTTTGTGGATAACACTAATGATTTTTCCATGATCCTATTTTCCTAATAATTAAAATATAAACTTATGAACTAAGAATTCTCATTAGTTTTATGATATAAAAACATATCAAATGTAACCTTAATCTTTATATACATACAATTTATGCTCTTTGAACTCAAAAGAAAGCACACCATCATTATCATCTGTTGTTGGCTGTTATTGTCCTTTAGTTGTATGAGACTTATAGGTTAAAAATCTCATTACCATGGACTTACAGTAAATTAACTCTATTTTCCCAGAAATAATGATTCAATATTTGCTAGTTTTCTGATTACAATAACTTTAAAGAACACAACTACTCTAAATAACAATAATTGCTTCTCTATATACATATATAATTATAATTAGATACACATATTTATATGCATATATGTTTATATATGTATACATATATACATTTTAAAATTTACAGTGCTATCTTTTTGACATTTTTCTTTTATTTTATTAAAGTTCCCAAAACTACAGTTATTCATATTTTGATATTTAACATACTTTGTGTCTAATATTTTGGGCATTATTCATACTTTGCTCCAGCACCAATCAGCACCAGTGTCTTGTTCCCATCACCAATGTACCTAGGTTTCTTTCCCTAAAAGTGTTTTAAGGCATGTTGCTGTTGCCATAAGCTAATTTTCATTTCCTGAGATCTGGCTCTTTTCTTTCTTTCTTTTTTTTTTGCTTCTTCAAATAATTTATTTTTTTTTATTTTGATCATAGTGGCTTACATATCTTTCACATTAGTATTTTAGGTAAATATTAACATTGAATCAGGGAAATACCCACCACCTAGTTTGCCCTTCCCCCTTCCCCATTCCCTTTCTGCACCCCATATCCGTCACCATCACCTCCGGACTGCTAGAGCAGGCGGTCCTCTCTTTGACTAGCTTATTATCAGTGATCATACATTTGTTTGGTCCTGGTGCCCTCCCTTAGTTCTCCCTCTATTTTAGAGGCTAAGCTAGATAAATCGAGTTATGTGGTTTTGTTGGAGGGAAAGACAAGCAATAGAATGGGGTAAAGATTAAGCAAAAAAATTTTTTAAAAAGTAAATAAATAAAATAAAAATATTCTGAAAATGGGTAGAGTCCTTCTAGTGGCTATCAGCCTCAGTTTGTGAGAGGACATGAAAAAGGTAAGTGAAACACCACAGCAATACAAAAATAAATGTCAAATTCAATATCCAGTGAGCCCTACAGCAATAAAGAGAAGCATCACACAATAGTCTCAGTTCTGAATTCAGATCATGGATCTGGCTCTTTTCTAATGCTTAAAGCTACCTCCAATAACTAATTCTTCATTAATATTCACACTATTAGAAATCCACTTGAGAAACATAAAATAACCATTTCAGGAATGGTACTCAAGTCTCCATTGTTATAGTACACTTAAGATAGATAATGAATAATAATATTGATATAACAAACTTTAAATTCCTTCTAAGAAAAAACTGGTCAGTGATTAATGTTCATCAGCTCCCATTCTGTCACAAAATTGCATGAATTTACATTCTCCTATGTGAGAAAACAGAGTCCAAAATATGAGTTGAAAGGAAATATATAGCAATAAGAGAACTCTGGGATTGCCTTGACATCTTTTCAGGCATGGTGACAATTGTTTGTAGGTGAACCAGCTAATAACATACACACACACACACACACACACACACACACACACACATAGACACACACACACACCTTGAGGGTTAGAAATTTTGTGTATAGTTAATAAACAACCAGTAGTACTGGTAGGACTCAAAACAATATGGCTCTGATTCTAACTTCCTATACATCCTGGATTTATTAGCTGCCTTCAACACACTATATATTATTTAACTGGCTAAGATTTTCCTATTTTTGAGCACTTGATAGAACATAATCTTTATTTTCTTTTGATCATTAGCAAAGTATCATTTCTGGCTTCTTTTGCATTTCCCTAGAAAGAGTTTTCAATCTAATTGCAATTAAACTGTGGTCCTGATAGAATAGAGACAGACAATTAAATTGTATTCATGTCTCTCCCAGATGTGAAGAGTTTTGTAAGCTTTATTTAGACATCATAATTTCCAAAGTTGTTCAGAATACAGTCATTTTAGGCTGCAATGTTTCAATATCATTTCCACAACCAGTGTAATATTCCCTCAATTCGTGTCCCTAGCTCCCAAGGCTGTTCCCTTAATGAGCACAAAATTATTTTATATTGTTGTTACAACAAAATGGTACAGGGAATTATCAAAAAAGTTCAGGAAAAGAAATTTTATTAAAATTGTTGTACCTTGGATAGCAGAGTGATGCAGTACAAACATGACGGGAATACAAAATTGTTGTGTCTCACAGTGGAGCTTTTTAAAGTAGTTTTCTAAAGGTTTACTGAACTGTGTTTTGCTAGCTGAGCCTTCTTTGTTATTATTTTTGATTATTGAACTTGATGGGCTTCTATGCCACTTTCTCAGATAATTTTGTGTGCTCTTCTTGTGCTGCCAGAATTGTAAAATCAGATTTGAGATATCTTAAACATAGATTACCTTATTTGAGAATGTCTTCTCTCTCACTTGCTCTACAACTCAAATTCGATTGATTTCATTTGAGAGGGTTTTTGTGTAGTCACATGTATGAACTGGGCTATCAGATCTTGATGTTTGAGACTGCCTTAGAAAAAACTCTGACAGAAAATTTCACTGAAAATGGAAACAGAAAGGGTATAAATAATGATTGATAAATAATGGGCATTTTATACGTGAAATGCAGTTTCAAACTGAAATTTCTCTCTACCACAAAGTATCAGCAATGCAGTTTGCACATGATAGATGTCCATTCCTGAAATCTCACTCATTTCTGATACATTCTCTCATTATTATTTTGTAACAGATATTCACATACATTATATAAAATTCTTGTAGTAGAAATTCAGTATAGAAGCTAATGGAATATCAGGCTTTAAACTTGTGAGAAAATAGACATGTGTAGAAATCAGATTTCTTTGGGTTTTTTCATGACAATTATTAAGTTTTTGAGGAATTTGGTTCTATTTCAAATTAAAAAATATATGCATCTATTCACACAAAGTTAACCAAAATAATAAAGTAGGAAAAATAGATGGCATTTGGATTAAAAAAATGGATAAAAAATTTGAAACACACTTGTCATTTTCATCCATGTGTGTGTCATGTTTATATATTTTCAGATGGTGGCAATCTCATTTATTAGCTTAATATATTTGAAAATTTGAAAATTTTGTAAGAAAAATATAAAGATTATGTGGTTCTATTAAAATACATTTTTTTCTCTATCTTTTTGTTTTGTTTTGTTTTGTTTTGTTTTGTTTTGTTTTGGGTCACACCCGGCAGTGCTCAGGGGTTAATCCTGGCTCCATGCTCAGAAATTGCTCCTGGCAGGCACGGGGGATCATATAGGGCACCAGGATTCAAACCAATGACCTTTTGCATGAAAGGCAAACGCCTTACCTCCATGCTATCTCCCAGGCACCTTCTTTCTCTATCTTGATGAAAGCAACACTAACGAAGAATCATGTGATATATTGTCAAAGAATTTCTCTGACTTGAAATCTGGCACTATTTATAAAATTCAATGCAAAAATAAAATCAAGTAGCACTTTTAAACTGCTACCATTTTCTCTTCAGAACAAGGCATCAATCACATTATGTTGACAGTGAATTTATCTTCAAACCCCAGCAAAGAAAAACAAATCCACTAGGTCCTAGAGCAGCAAATCAATATTTCTTTTAATTATCTCTAATCCTTCTGGAAAACCACCTTTTGTGACCTTGTTCCCTTTAAAGTGTTCATGGAAAGTGGCCACAAGCTGAAAATGAGACAGTAAACTGTCTGACTCTTATTATAGGAAAACCAATTGTTTTATGACAGTGCCTGAAAGCATTTAGACTTCTATTTCAATACAAAAGAAATCAGCTTTCCATTGAGCTCTCTTTACCATTTCTTGGAACATAGCCACTGACTACGTTCATTAGACAATGCATTTATTAACTGAACACTTGTGGATTAGCTAATAGAATGCTAGACATTAGACACATAAAAATGAATGAAGTCAAAAATACCACTCCCAAGAGCTCACTGTTAGTAAGTATGGACAATAAAAGCAATGAAATGTTCTTTTGAATCTATCACTCTGTTTCCTTAATAGTAATTATCACAACCAGAAGTTGTCTGTCCTCTCTTTGGTGGAATAGATCAGGCATAAAGTAGACAACTAATAAAATTGAGTTTAAAGCACAGACTTGCATAGCCTGGGAGAGCGAATGTCCCTTTTACAGACTTCAGGGACCTCTAGGGAATCTATCAATGAGAGATTCAAGAATTTTCTGTTCCTAGTGTTTGAAGCTTGTGTCTATAGATCGATCTGTTTCTTGCCTTTTGCTCCAAATCCTATTCTCTGTCTTATATAACTGTTTTAGCTACCTCTTACACACAAATACACACACAGTGATGATGACCTATAGAATTTGCTGTGACCTCCAGTGATAAAGTTTTTCTCAATTTGAGTACCAGAAAGGAACTGGGTTCCTGATTAATTAGTACAGTTATCATTTAGGATCTCAACCATTTAATTTATGTAGTGATCATCTCTGAGATTCGGATTTTTCATCTGTTAAGTTGGGATTCAATAGTATTTTCTTTTAGATCAGAGAGAGAATTTAATAGGCTGATTACATGTGTTCCAGGCAGAACACCTGGGGTTGTTTCAGGCACTGCATAGTCCCCAAGAGCCTCAAAACAAAACAAAATAAACAAACAAAAAACTACAGGCAGAAAATCAAATTTTGGAATAACTCCAAGGCTTTCTGGGTTAAGACCCCAGATTTTAAAAAATTCCAAACAAACTATTTTTTCACAAAGTAGATATTCATGAAATGCACAAATCTTCAGCACTTCATGAATATTATTTGATTCAGCATAGACAATGTTGAGTGATAAAACAATAATTTATAAATTTGTTCCATGTCAGTAAGTTATTCTTTGACTTCCCAGGTATAATTGTCTTTCTGATTTTTCTATCCTCGTGATTGACTCTCACGATGAAGGAAGAAATTTAAAACCATATAATCCATATAATAGATGTCAAATAACCAGGATTTGGTTTTTTTGTTTAATGTTTTTTTTGGGGGGTCACACTCAGCAGTGCTCTGGGTTTAATGCTGGCTCTACTTTCAGAAATTGCTCCTGGCAGGCAACCATATGGGATGCTGGGGTTCAAACTACCATCCTTCTGCAGACAAGGCAAACACCCTACCTCCATGCTATCTTTCTGGCCCCAGAAAATCAGGATTAGAGATGCAGACCAGAACATTTTAGGGAAATGGGAGGAAAAAGTCCAAAACTTAGAGAAATACTTCAACTGTCAAAGATTTTGCACTGAAGCTTGTGTCTAGAATTGCCTCAGTCGGTGCACACTTGGAGGCTATGAGCACTGCTTGGGAATCCAAGCAATAACATTTTCACACCTTGCATTGATCTAGTGAGATCAATATAATAATTGATCCAAATAATCACAAGAAGTGGCCCCCAAGGGTCCCTTGATCACTACTTAATCCTCCCCGAAAATTAGATAAAACTTGAAAATGTTGTCTATACTTGACCTGTTTCTGCATCA
Source organism: Crocidura indochinensis (assembly GCA_004027635.1). Lineage (NCBI taxonomy): Eukaryota > Metazoa > Chordata > Mammalia > Eulipotyphla > Soricidae > Crocidura > Crocidura indochinensis. Next base: position 3,763 of record PVKC010025172.1, on the reverse strand, counting down.
AGGAAATTAAGAAGCAACAGTAAGAGGATGAGATCAACAGGATGAGATCAATGACAGTCTTACAGAATGTTCGAAGATAGAAGCTACAGGAGGCTCTTTTGTTTTTTCTGTTGCTTTCTGGACTTCTTTATAAGACTAATTGTGGTCAAACTCAGTAGAAGGTGTTAATGAAATGAATTTGACAAGATCTAGCTGACTCTAATTCCACACATAGAAGACCAATTATTTCAGCTTTGTCTTAGAAATGTCTAAGACAAATGTCTGCAGAATCTTCTTCTCTTCCAAACCCTTTGGTTTAAGTAGGCAACAAAGTAGATTTTCTTTGTCTACTCAGTTTCTAGTAAATTTATGAATCTAGAATTCTAGAATTCTAACTCGTGTTTTATTTTAAAAGTAGCTATCAGCTACTAAAAGTATCTATCCATAGAGAAGTTCTCAAGATGTTGCTTACCTCATTGTTGAATGAGATATTTAATGCTTGATGCTTCTCTCAGAAAATATAAAAAAAATGTACTTTTATGTTTCTACCCAAATGTTTCCTATATAAATTTATATTGCATTTAAACTTGTTTATAGAAATGATCAACATCAAAGGCATTTATTTCCAAACTACCAAGTAGGCATTGTATATTCTCTGCTTATGCTGAGAATAAAATATAGTAAGAAAAACTCTGACTAGAAATTCAGAGGATATAACCGTTGCACCAAACTGATCTCTGATCATCAGACTGATTCAAATATGGTATCCTCAATTTTCTCCTGAATGGTGTTGACTAGATGCACAGTATATAAAAGGCAAACCCATGTGTAATATATATTTATATATATGTATATATGAATGTATATTATATATATTATAAAAGGTTTAGCAGTTGCAATATAAAATACTTTAAAGTTTCAGGGTATAGCAGATAAGGCACTACTTGCCTTGCAGAGAGTTGACTCGGGTTGACTCATTTCTATTCCCAGAAAACAATATTGTCCCCAGAGTACTGCCTTGAGTTATCCCTGAGCATCACAAGATATGGCCAGAAAAAAAAATTTTAAAGTCAGGCCGGAGTGAAAACACAGTGGCAGAGTGTTTGCCTTGCACGCAGCCAACCCAGGACTGACCTGAGTTTATTTCCCAGCATCCCATATGGTCCCCAGAGCTAGCCAGGAGCAATTTCTGATCCAGGAGTAACTCCTGAGTACTACTGGGTGTGGCCCAAAAACCAAAAACAAACAAACAAAAAATAACCCTAAAATCAGCACATATAGCAAAATTTCCCCCAAATGAATCAGAGTTGCAGATTATTAGATAAAGGAACAAGGTGGTTAGGGGAAATAAGCTCTCGAAAAGGAACGTGAGGCCACTTGGGTAGAGGTCCAGTGGTGTCCCTATAGTAATGCATTGAAGTCTCAAAGGAATGTTATTTCCCTTTACTTCCTCTTTCTAAACAGATTTCACACAGGCCTGCTAGTTAATAAAGCCTTGAATTTTGAAATCATGTACCTTTTTTTTTTTCAATAGCTATGCATCACCACCAGGAGAATTAGCTGGGCCCACAAGAATACAAACATGAGTCATAACTTGTAAAACTTCAATCATTATGCATTTCTGCTTTGCTTAAAATCTCAATGCCGCCTCAGGGAATGGTGAACAGAGATTGTTACTGCATGTTGGCTGTTGTTACATAGCACCTGACAACCACTGTACATATATTTAATCAGAGTGATGAGTGAGATGTCTTTTTCTAATCTCCCAATAGTTTTGATGTCTCTTAACATTAGCTTTGCCATTTCTAGACAATGTAAAGTTCAACATGTTGGAATTAGCAGCTATGACATACTCATATGAGAGGCAGTGGTTTGTAATATTTTAAAGATAAAAATCAGACAGCTCACAACTTGGGTAAGAAATGAAGCTTGATGGTCTCAAAATATCCCCCCTGAGAAATGCTTAGAAGCTGCCTGTCTAGACTTATAACCACTAAAAGCAAATGCAACTAAGAGGCAAGAATGAGAAGAGGATTGCTTTAAACCTTTATCAGGCTGTCCCATTGATCATTTTGGACTATATAATATGCTCTTTGTGGATCCCACAAAGGTTTCCACTTGGGAGTTGTGCAAATAGAAGCAAGTAAAAGTTTTCTAGTGATCAATTTCCCAAGAGGCCAACACAGTACCCTGCAATGAAGAGAAAACTCTGCAAACATAAACCAGGTCTCAAAGAACCACATTGCCGAATTCCAGTAGCTTCAACTCAGGCAACAGGGAATTTTCCCCATGCTGTGTTTACTAGGCTGAGTTTTAGGAAGTGACATTTGCTTTTAATTCATTGAATAACTCTTGTATCTGGCATATAATCTCCACAAACGCTTAGGATAACAGATGGAACTTACAATGTGTCTTGAAAATTAATGTGGTCCTCCATTGATGCCTGACAAAATGGAAATTTTCATAACAACCAAAGATGACTAAAATAGTTTCCTGCATTCCAAGCTGTTCTGAGTTCAGAAGTATCACAGAATTGCAAGAAAGCAAGTAAGAAGACTAGTGTGATCTTTGATCTTAGAGCATTAGAGATTTTGGCTAAAGTTAAAGGCCATTCTAAGCTCATTCACTTTGCATGTGAGAGAGAAAACAAAGTGAGAACAGCATATGGAGCCAAGAGAGAACATTCTCAAATACAGCCTATGTTTTTAAAGAAGCAAACTGCATCCTATGAGGACAGCTAAAGCCTGGGGCTGATGTGTTTTTAATAGTAATCAGTAAATAAATACAAGTGGTTCTCTTGATGAGGCTTCGGGGTGATATAAAATTCAGTTTGATTATGTTTTATGCCAGAATTTTGGTACCTCAAGAAAGGAACTCTTACAGCAACATAAATTGAATTCGAGTATAAATATAGGAACATTATCTCTGCTGTTTTGCCTGCCAAATGGTGGTTAGCTTTTTTTTACAAGGTGGAACCACAAATTTATCTTTTTCCTTTATCACTTTCTCAAATAATAAAATATTAATTACTTAGAAAACTAAATAGACTTATTATCATATAGTTATGTGTATGATACACTTTAGAAAGCAAATGTCTTCTTAGCATTAATTCTTTAGTTTTTGCCAGAGATGTCATATGTAGATTTTTTTAAAGCCTGGAAAAAAGTACAAATCAATATTTTCTCATTAGTGGGTTTCCAAAAGCAGAATATTCATTAATTGCTTTAAAGTTTGCCCCCAGAATTATGTCTTCTGAGTTATTATGAAAATCTATTTTTACCCAGTATTCAAATCAGAACCTACTCTCTGAAAATTCTCAGTATAGAATATCTAGAATGCTAGGCTATAAAATGATTTATTTATTTAGTCAATTATTCCTGGTACCAATATACCTGACCTATATTTGAGGCTATCTTCAAGATTTTTTTTTACACATTTTGAGTTTCACTCCCTTTTTTTTTTTTTTTTTTTTTTGCTGATCGTATTTTAAATCTAAAGAATTTTTGGGCTGGACAGAGAGTATACAGAGGTTCTATGTTTGCCTTGCATGTGACTGATATTCAGTCAATCCATGACATTGTATAAGGTCTCCAGAGCTCTGCCAGCAGTAATCCCTGAGTACAGAATTAGAAGTAATCTCTGACTTTTGGTCCTACCAGGGACAAAACCAAAAGACAGAGAGTCGGAAGACAGAGAGAAAACAAGAGAATATCTCAAGTAATCATAGAAAATCTTGAAGGAAGAGCTATCTCTAGGGCCAAGGTGCACTAAGCAATATTAACTA
>PVKC010025171.1:0-16595 GCA_004027635.1 Crocidura indochinensis | reverse complement strand
GAGTTCTGCCAGGGTCTTGAGTTACTTTCAGCAGAAACCAGCTCGAGGCTGGGGTGGAGCTCTAAAGGGAGAGCCTCAGACTTTGTAATCTTTGAAGTCCTGGGTCCCATCCCTAACACCCCCAAAAGAGAAAATAAAAAAGAAACCAGCTTGGGCCCTACAGGAAGAATAGAAGCAGTGAGAACTGTGGTTCTGACTGACTTCTTGGACCTGTGCCCAGCCTCACGACTTAGTCATAAGTTCCCAGCCTTTCTGGGTCCTTTTGCCAACTATGAATTGGGGCTGAGGCAGGAGGGTTGCTGTGGGGATTCTGCAAGTTGATACTGAGATGTATGGAGAGCAGTGCCTACCTAGTACCTTCTGTGAATAGGTAACTATTAGCTGCTGGTAGTTTTGCTTTACTGCTCTTTAAATCAACAGTTTGAAATTCAAATTCCCAAGCAAGAGTTGTTGATTGGCCTAGCTTGAGTGGGTGTGGTCTTATGATTGGCTGTGTGTGCTCCCTCCCCCAAAAAGGGGGAATCCAGGAAGAGCTGTTCCCAGGAAAGATGAGTGACTTTGCCCAAGTTGGGACAGAGATACCAGGCAGGTCCAGACCCAACTACTTCCCATAATTTGCTCCAGCGATGATGGTGAGCTTCCTGCCTAGTGCCAAAGCCTGTGCTGGGCACAGAGGACAAAGACAAGAGACCCAAGGCCACTCTGGGACAGATCTCCGGTTCAGAGGGAAACTAACAGCTGGTTAAGGCCAAGTGCCTGAACAGTGGCCCCTAGGGCTCAGTAAATATTGGCTGAGTGAATAAACAAATACAAGCTGTGAGTGGGAGAGTGGGAATGGGCTGCCAAAGCCTTCTGTGGCTCCTCCCTTTATTTTTAAAGAAACCCACATGTGTACCTGTCTCCTCCCAGGTGCAGTGCTGAGGGGTCTGCCTACTTGTCCTTCCACACAATGGCTGTTTTGTCATTATACCCTGAATGATCTTCTGAATGACCTGACCTTGCATTCCACCCACTGTGACTCTCAGGGACAGACCCAGAGCTGGAGAAGGACTGGCCACCTTCTCTCTTGAACCGGATGTGCAGACGTGGCTCCAGGATGCAGTTCTTGAGGAATGTTTCAGTTAATGCAAATCTGCTTCCTCTTGTCACAAGGCGTCTATTATGTGGCCAGGGATAAGTTGCTGTGGGGTCGGACAGGCTCTGTGGGATGCTCCGGGCTTCCCTCCTGAGAAGAGTTTTTCCTCTTCAATGACTTCACGAGAAAGCTCATAATTGCAGGAATTCTTCCCGGCACTGTGCATAAGTATTAACCCTTGGGCTCCCATCAGCACTATGAGACCAGAATTGACCTCCCCAGGGTGCTGAGCTCAGGGGTACTGTAACTTGCCTGATGGGTACCGACAAGTGAGAAAGAGGTGGGTTCTGTGTGTGGTTTCTTATTCTACATGAACTTGGACTTAACCCCCACATACAACTCCTTTTTCTTCAGCACTAACTTAAAAATTATACTTTTTCATTTATACGAGGTACAGTAATTAAGAAGTAAGCTGGAAGGGCAGTTGCCTTTCACGTGGCTTTCCTACGTTCAATCCCTGACATCTCACAGGGTCCCTTGAGCTTTCCAGAAGGATGCCTGAGCACAAAGCTAGGAATAAGCTGAGCACTGCTAGGTGTGGCCCCAAAACAGAGAGACAAACAAAAAACTACTTCTTTTCTGCCAAGAGCCCTTCAATGAAGAAGCTGCTTTCAGAAGTGCCTCATCTGCCTCAGTAGATGTGGTGATTAGCACTGCCTCAGTGGCAGTGAGCCACAGCCTGTTCTTGTATGTGTGGGTATTTAGAGTGTTTTTTTTTTTAATATTAAAAAAAAAAAATCTAGGGCCTGGGGATATAGCTCAGGGTCAGAGCACCTGCCTTACTTGTGTTAGGCCTTGGGCTTCATCCTGTCACCACCCCCCACTCTTTCCTCTTCCTTCCCCCTCCCACACGCACATTAAAGGACCATTTTATGGTATGGGGAATTCTTTTGGTTTGGGAGTATCTGCTCATAAATCAAGTCATCAGGATCCACTTCTGTTCCTTCAGTATTTACTGGCCATTTCTGCTTCCTATACAGAATTGCACAGTTGCAGTAAAAAACACGGCCCCCCAAATATTAGATATTTCTCATCTGACAATTTTTTTTTTAACAGAAGGAGCTTGCTGAACCCTCCACAACACCCATCGCCTGCAGCTGTTACAGTTTTCTGGCACACTCACTGCATTTTGGTCCCTTCTGTGTTAATGTGTATCTCGGAAGCTGCAGAGCTCAGCTAAAGGCCTTGGGGACCAAGCCCAAATGTGATGCTAGAGACTGGAGTTGGTGCGCCCCTTCACGCTTCTGTCAGGAGGCCCCTGTCTGGCAGCCATTGCAGGCCGAGGCTGCCCTCATGCACCGACAGCCTGGGGAGAAGGGAAGCTATCTGCACCTTTAGGATAGCTGTTTGAGGCCCCACTCTGACCCTTTGCCCAGCACTCCTGCTGTTTATTTATGACACCTTTGTAAAAAGTAGGCCATGCCTTGACATGCTTCAGAATTCATTTCTGTGTGTCACTGCGTGTGTGCAGAGACAAACATTGGGCGGTCTCTCTCCTACCCTCTTCCCTGCCCACCTTGTTCTTCCACCCCTTGAGTAATCATTTGTATTAGCTTCTTGCACGTCCTTCTAAAGTTTCTTCATGCAAATATAAATGTCTATTTTTATCTTCTCCTCCTTTCTTATACAAACTGTAGCCTCCTCCACACCCTGTCCTGCACTTGGCTTCTTTTACTGAATAGCACGTCCTGGAGATCCTTTTATCCGGTCCAGTGGCTCAACACTGAGGAGTGGGTAGGCGTTAATCAGGGAAAAGAAAAAAGGATGCTTTGGGGCAGAGGAAGCAGGGGGACAAGATGGAGGCAGGCAGAGTGCACAGTGAGAACAGCAAGTGTCAAGGTACTGGGGCCACGGCTTCCTCCAGAGCAGTGTTGGTCATGTGACCTCAGACCTCATGTGAGGAGGGGCCTGGTTGACAGCCAGGGCCCCATGGTCAGGAAGTGCCCTGTGCCTGGAGTTTCAGAGCACCTGGCAGTGAAGGTTCTGCTCTATTTTCCTCTTTGTCCTGCTTTTCTCCATAGACCTGTGCATGTGGCCGTCATCACGTGAAACCATGGAGATGCCAAGAACGTCCTTGAGAGCAGGTTGTTGACTCTGGTTAATAATGAAAGAAAATTTCTGCTGAGAGGTGTTCTCAAGAGATCTAGCCCCTTGTCTTGGGGTGACAGGCTGAGAGCTGTGGTCACCAGGTCCTCAGCAAGCATGTGATGCAGGGCAGGTTCTATGCCCTCATCTTTTCACGGGACAGTCACACTGCTGACCACAGCAGGTATCAGGAAATAGTGTGTACACCAGTGACTCTGTGGTCACAGCATAGTCAGCCTCACAACATGAGGCAGTGTCAGTCTTGGTGTCTCTGAGGTTCCTATACTTCCTGGTCCATTGCCCCTCTCTTTTCAGAAAAAAACCCCTCCTATTTCCCTACCTTATGTGAATCAACAAAGTGCTCCCCTGCTCCTGCCATCCCTCCTGGATAGTTCTAGCTACACATGTCTGTGGGGAAACACTGCGGTCGCTCTTAAAGAAAAGTCTTGAGCACCCTCAGCCTCTTACTGCTTCTATACTTGGCCTTCACTCATCCAGAAGTGGCTAAGAAGTATTATGGCATCACTTATGCTGAGACTCAGGTGAGATTTCACGTGTGAGACCCTTCAGACCTATCCTGTACCACTGCTATCCCTCAGGAAGTCTCCACAGGAGACTCAGGGCAGCTCAGTGTTGCGCTGGTGAGAAGAGTGGGGCCTTCCTCCTGAAGCTCTCCCCACATTCTGCACAGGATGCTTTCAGGTCACTGGACTGAAGGGTTGTCTGGGATTTAATCAGGAGTGGTGAGCCTGCCAGACTCCGGGGGGTCGAGGGACACCCTTGGCTAGCATGGTCAGTCATGTGGCAACTCTCATCTTAGTCCTTCCCTCAGTGGATGTTGCTGCTGCTGCTGACCAGGATCCCACATTGGAGTGTAAATGCCTACTGGAGTTGCACTGTTAGTCCCCATGTTTGCTGGAGGTCAGCCATCCATGGAAATGACTGCTGATGTCAGGGCTCTTGGGCTGCAGATCTGCCCAGGTCTTAGTCTCAGCATAGTAGTGTCACCTAGCATCAAACTCTTAGCCCCCAACTTGCACAGCAGGTGTGTTAGCCACAGATTCCTCTCCCATGCCCCTGCTGACCACTCTTAAATGGCACCGAAGGCCAGGAAATTAAGGCTTTCCCTTGTTTTTCCTAGTAAAACAGAACTCCAGACTCAGCTATGCTTGGTAAACATTAGTTAGCACAGGGATCCATTTTCTAGCCTAGCTAGTGTGAAGCCCTCCTCCCAGCATACAGGCCTTCCTGTGGTCAGCTTGCACAAAGGGACAGGGAACACAGGTATGGAATGTGTCCAAACAGTCCGCTGCAACCTGAAGTTCTGGAAGGAAGTTTGTGAGAGAGACACAGTTCGAATGCCTCCTGGGTTGTTTCTATCAAATCAAGGAAACTATTAATCTCCTAGATCAAAGTGAGAGGCAGTCTCTGGGAACTGGACCCTGAGCAGCCAGAGCGAGGCTGTAGAACCGGTTATTTGGGGCAGATCTGGAGACCTGCTTCTCTCCTTGCCAAGTGGGCAATCTCACTGGCTCCCAGAGGACTTCCAGGTCATCTCTTCCTCTGGGCTGGGCTCTCAGGGCAGATGCCTGAACCCAGTGGGTCTTGGAGGGTCCTATTGTATGATCGATGTCTCTAGGGTGCTAGAGATAATCATTGGCAATATTTAGTTGGTATTTAGTGGGTAGTAGTAGGCTTATCTCATTAGATTTGATTTTGTAAAAGATTTAAGGTTTGCATTAAGGTTGACTTTTTTTTTTTTGCATATGAATGTTAAATTTTTCTATCATCATTTTTGAAAAGGTTATCTTTGGGGCCCGGGAGATAGCATGGAGGTAAGGCATTTGCCTTTCATGCAAAAGGTCATCGGTTCGAATCCTGGTGCCCCATATGGTCCCCCGTGCCTGCCAGGAGCAATTTCTGAGCCTGGAGCCAGGAGTAACCCCTGAGCACTGCCGGGTGTGACCCAAAAAAAAAAACCAAAAAAAAAGAAAAAGAAAAAGAAAAGGTTATCTTTATATATTGTAGTACCTCTGTTCCATCAAAGATGAACTAATCTATATTAATTGCACTTATCTGGGTCTATTTCTGGTGCTTTATGACTATTTCATTGCTCTTTTGTCTGTTCTGTGTGATTTTCACCAGTACCATGCTCTTCATCACTTTAGTTTACGTATAGTGTCCTGTAACTTTAAACTGAGTCTTGAAGTTGGATATTGTCAGGCCTCTGATTTTGTCCTTAAGTTCTGTGTTGATTTTAGGTCTTTTGCTCTATATAGAAACTTTATTTATTTATTTATTTATTTATTTATTTATTTATTATTTTGGTTTTTGGGTCACACCCGGCAGTGCTCAGGGGTTACTCCTGGCTCCATGCTCAGAAATATCTCCTGGCAGGCACGGGGGACCATATGGGGCACCGGGATTCGAACCGATGACCTTTTGCATGAAAGGCAAACGCCTTACCTCCATGCTATCTACCGGGCCCCTATATAGAAACTTTAAAAATTAAAAATAAGTTTATCGGGGCTGGCGAGGTGGTGCTAGAGGTAAGGTGTCTGCCTTGCAAGCGCTAGCCAAGGAAGGACTGTGTTTCGATCCCCCGCCATCCCATATGGTCCCCCCCAAGCCAGGGACAATTTCTGAGCGCTTAGCCAGGAGTAACCCCTGAGCATCAAATGGGTGTAGCTGAAAAACTAAAACTAATGATAATAATAATAATAATAATAATAAGTTTATCAAAAACCACAAATAACTCACTGTAAACCTTGCTTTGAATGTTATAGGCCAAGTTGGGAAAAACTGATATCCTGAGACTGTTGAACATGGAAGTTTCTTTCTTTACTTAAATTTTTGGTATCTTTCACCAAAAGGTTTTTATTTTTTTCTTTTTGTTTTGGTTTTGGGTCCACACCTTTAGATGTTCAGGTATGATTCCTGGCTCTGCACTCCGGAATTCTTCTGGTGGTTCTCTGGTGATGAGCACCATGGGATGCTGGAAATGAAACTCAGGTTGGCTGCATGAAAGGCAAGTGCCATACTTGTAGTATCATCCCTTTAAATCTTTCATCAGATGTTTTTGTTTTGTTTTGTTTTGTTTTGTTTTGTGTTTTTGGGCCACACTGGGCAGCACTCAAGGTTACTCCTGGCTCTGTGCTCAGAAATCGCTCCTGGCAGGTTCGGGGGACCATATGGGATGCTGGGATCAAAACCAGGCCTGTCCTGGGTCTCCGAGTACAAGTCAGATGCCCTACCACTGTGCCATCATTCCAGCCCCAACACCCACACCTTTCATCGAATTTTAAAGATAATTTTTCCAGCAATCACCTATCCATATCTTCTTAGACCTAATATTTGGAGAGTGCTGCTGTGGATGGTGTTATATTGTTATTTTTAGATATTCTGCCTGTTCGTTGTTGGCATCTCGGAAAGTGATTGACTTTTATATATTAAATGTGTATCTTACAATCTTGCTTATCAGCAGCCTGGCTTGTTGCTTATTAGTTCTAGGAATTGTTCTTTGTTTTCTTTCTTCCTCCCATCCCCCCTGTTTTAGAATTTTCTACATAGATGTTCATGTCATCCTTGAAATCCTTGGGAAAGAAATCATTTTAATTTCTTTCTTCCCAATATATATAGCTTTGATTTATTTTTTTGTTTTGTTTTCTTTTTGTTTTTTGTTTTTTGTTTTGGTTTTTGGGTCACACACGGCAGTGCTCAGGGGTTACTCCTGGCTCCATGCTCAGAAATCGCTCCTGGCAGGCACGGGGGACCATATGGGGCACCGGGATTCGAACCGATGACCTTTTGCATGAAAGTCAAACGCCTTACTTCCATGCTATCTCCCGGGGCCCCTCTTTTTTTTTTTTTTTTTTTAATTTAACATTTTACTTGGAACTTGATTTTAAAAACATCAGGACAATGAGGTGCAAAAACATTCCAAGGGCCCCATCTGGGTTAGGGGAAGCTTAGACACCTACCCTCTTTGCATGCAAACCAGAGAGGTAAAAGCAACCTCTGGGAGGGTTCCATCCACACCCCTACCCTCCAGGAAAACCTCAATGCAGGATCTTTTTTCTTTTCTTTTCCTTTTTTTTTTTTTGCACATTAATTAGGACTTGTATTCCCATGTGGAAAAGTAGGGGTTGTGGGGCATCCTTGTCTTTTCCTAATCTTAGTGGGGGAAACTTTGAACAAACATTGAGTGTAATGTTAGAAAGTTTCCTTCTTGCTCATTCATTCCTCTAAACCAAGCATTTGGAGGGCAGACCTTGCTTCTACTTTCTTTGCCTAATTCCGACTACACTAGGTTTGGAAAACAGGTCGAATGAACACACGAGTAGATGACTCATTTGTCACAAGGAATATTTAAGCATACTTGTCATGGCGTCTGAGCACATGGTAAATCAGGGTTCAACAGGTTGGGGGCTACAAGCGAAAAGCAACCCTTTAGCTAGGGCCTGAGGTTCAAGAAAGCCCAGCTCTGCTGTTTACTTGCTGGGTGACCTTACATAAGCCATAGCACCACTCATGGTCCCCGCTTTCTTCTCTGTGGAGGAGAATAATAACAGAGCCTACCAACTGCTGTGAGAGTTAAGGGAGTGGAAACTTGAACGTGCCTAGCACATGGCACATGCATGACTGTGGCTTGGAAGGGTAGATTTGATGACAAAGAATAATCAAGTCCTGATTTCTAGCATATGGAGAAATAAATTCAGTTCCATGAAGTTTAAACTTTGATCCCCGAGCACCAGCACCCAAAATGTGTGCATTGCACGTGGATATATAAGCTGGCTCAATGCAGGTAAAAGTGAAGTTTGGGGAGTTTATGAGAATGTGGGTATTTTCATGGGAGAAACAGGGAGGAAGAAAGTCAAGCTGGGCCCAAGATCAGTGAATCACTTTCCAAAATCCATGACTACTGTTTCAAGGATTTCTGCCATAGTTCTACATTGTATATTTTTTTAAAGAAAGGAGAAAGTTTATTGGAAGGTAAAGGAGAAAGGAGAAGAAACTCCTCATGTGGGAGGAACTTAGTAAAGGACTAAGTTCATTGTATTTGATCTTTATGAAACTGGCCTTGTACAGGAGACAGCCTTTCCCAGCTTCATGTCACTCTGTTGGAGTAACCAGTTCTCACTCTAATCAGAATATTTTTTTCTTTGCGTGTGTTTGTCCCACACGGGTGGGAAGATCCTCTGTATTGGCTCCTACCCTTATCTGTTCTCCACTCATGGGAATGGTCCTACTCTTCCCAATAAAGACCTTTGGTCAAAGGGACTTCTTCCAGTTTTGACCCACATCTTACCTGTCTGCCTGCTGGTGCCCTTTTGTCTGCTTGCAGCTAGCTTATGGTGGAAGTTCCCTAACCTGTTTTATTTCCCCTGTGTGGATAAACTTGTGTGGATTATTTCCTGTGTCGGCTTTGCTTCCAGAGCCACATTCCCCAATCCCCCCATGATTGGGGTATGAGGCTTTTCTACACCTCTGTAGAAAGCAAGAAAAGATCTGAGTATCTGCTGCAGTTTGTGTGCTCTACCCTAGGAAGCGAGGTTGGGGCTCATAGTGAATACATCAAACATTTCCCATCAATACCTTTGGCTGTGGAATAGGGCTTGTCTGGTCCTTCACACAACTTCTATGTGGGCAGTTCAAACAAACAAGGCCATGTCCATCCATGACTGGGTTGCAGCTCAGCAGTAGTGCATGAACCATTCTCTAAAGGGCCTCTTCTCTGCAACTTTCCAAAATGCTAGGAACAAATGAGAATGAGCTATCCCAGTGAGCCCTCTGGACAACAGCCATTGTGTCATGTTGATAACCCAACAAGAAATAGTCTTTTGTTTGGGGCTAGGGAGATAAAGGGCTCAAAGACCGTGGTATAGACTTGGCATGCAGGAGATCCATGTTTGATCCCTGGATAAACTACATGGTTTCCCCAGCATCCCTGGGAACAACCCTTTACCACAATCCAGGAATAGCCACTGAACATCCCTAGGGTATGGTCCCCAAATAGAATGAATCTTGTGTTCATTTAGTAAATAGTTAGGGTATCTACTCAGTATAGAACTAGAGTGTGTTTGTGGGAGGCAGTAGTACAGGAAGTGCCCTGAAGAATCGCAGGCAGGGAACTGGATGAGGGGAACCAAAGGAAAATTTGGTCTGAGGTGTGAAGCATGAAAAGGCTCCAGCCTCGCAAAGAGATGAACAATGGAAGTGCCTGGCGATGAGGACAGCAAGTGCAAAGGGGTTTGGAAAGGAATGGGCCTGCATTATGAGGCCCCTGAGCTCTGCATCCAAGCAAAGCCCTTCAAGCAATGGCAGGTGCTGAGATGTGCTCCACTGTACCCACAGACCTGTCCTCAAAGATGGTTTAGGTGTGAACTATGGGTATATTTCAGAGCTGGGGTGAAGTGGGTTTCAGCCTCGGGGTCTTTGGAACAAATATTCAAGCCCATGTGTTTTTGGAACGTAAGGGATCGGAGAAGTGGCGGCCATGGGTGATGTCCGGAGAGAACTGTGGTAGCTGGGCTGAAGTCTCAGGGAGGACTTTGGTGACTGGGATGATATCTCGGAAAGACCATGATTACCGGGGTGATGGCTTAGGGAGGAGCCTGATGGACTAGGGTGATGTCTGGGAACGGGTTCCAAGGTTGGACTATTTCTTAGATACTGTGAGGTGTACCGCTGTGTGATACACATTCAGACACTATGATAGTTGTGCTTTTATTTTAATGCATAACAGGAAAGGAATTTCAGCAACACTTGGAAACCAGTATCCTGTGGGTGAGGCTAACATTGGTATGTGAGCCACAACAAAAGTGCACACAATTAAAAAAAAGTGCCTGACTTCCCGGCTTTATAATTTTAAATGTTCTGACCCGTTCCACCTGGGTCAGCTTTTCAACTGCAACCATGGATCGATCCTCAATGTCTGTCTATGTGTGTGCGTGAGTGTATGTTTTGGCTCCACCTGTCTGTCTGATGTCTGTTGGTAATATACATAATACCTGTCTATGTTGTATTAGTCCTTCCCCCTGTTATATATAACCCTTCCTCCCCCTCCCACTCCCACTTACTACTTTAAAGAAAAGTACCAAGTTCCTAAATCCAGTTGGGGGTCGCAGACTGGCAAAACAGATGTTGGTGCTTGGGATCCTGGTCTGTGGTCCTGGGACTGGTGGGAGACATGAGCTGAACTGGTTTCAGTCCACTTCTGCAGCTGTGCGGTGCCATTTCCCTTGGATATTGCTGAGCTGTTGGACCCCTCTTTGCCCCTCTCTTCCAGGACTTTCAGGCCTCAAGGTGGCAGTAGCCCTGATAGTTGTGGTTCCTTCCTTAAGAGTCTCTCAGGCAGATAATAAAATACACCAAGGTTTTGCTTTTGACAGCTTCTCTGTGTCTACAGTGGGGAGTAGAAGGCCATGGTGTGGCCTTGAGCAGCTCATTGTAAACCAGGCTATCCTCTATAACCAGCCTTATGTGATCACCAGCTGCTTCCCGAATACCTTGCAGCTTGATGGTGTTGGCCCTGTGGCCTGCACTGTGACCTGTCATTTGGGGCACATCATATATGTAGGGGACAGACACGCTGTGAATGTTGGTATGGTGGGGCCCATTGATGCCTTCACTGCACAATGAGGAGGAGAGAAACATCACAGTCATGCAGGGGTTGGGCATTACTGGGTGCCTGTTGCTTTCTCTCTCCCTGTTTTCTCTATGTTGGTATTTGGTGTTGATGTTGATCATGGTCATGGAAGGGCTGCCCCAGCCTGGAGGTCTCGTCTTGGCACCTATGGCTGCTGTTCACCAGGCAGGGGCAGGAGGCAGAGGAAGTTGTCTTTTTTTCATAGACCTTTTCCTTTCCATGAGGCATATATGTCCCATCAACATCTTCTCCTGAGCTTGTCTTTTACTTTCATGGGCTGGAAGGAGCCCTTAGCTACAAGGGAGATGGGAAATATGTCAGTTGGCCCAGCAGGAAGCAGTGCCAGAGATGGGGAATGGAGATAAGCTCCCAAACGAGTGACTGCTGTAAGCAGGTGTCTCCAGGACCCCTGAATAGGGGAAAGAATCAAGAACCCAAGAGACAAGAAATGACTTGCTGGGGGTAGTCTCATGGGGCATATGGTAGTAAAATAGGGGTTTGAACATCATCTTCCCTCTTGCAGGACCTGCAGTCATAACCCCCTCCACCGTGCTGCCCAGCAGGACCTCCAAGTCTTCCCAAGGCGATAATGAAAAGTGGGTGTCCCTAAGTGCGACGAGAACACAAGGAGAGATTGTGATCATGCACCAGGACAAGTGAGTGCCGAATGTCAGCAGTAACCAGGTTGTCCTCCAACAGGTGAGCACATCTTCCTCTGGTACACGGGGAAGTGACATGGAAAGAGAGTAGGCCTCAGGCAGAGGGTTTGGGAAACCAAAGCAGGGAGACGGCGAGCTCTCGGTGGGTTCATTAAGGCTTTTTCAGCAATGAGATCGATCTGTCTCATGTCACTGGTAAGTTGGATGGCCACCTGGCCCAAGAAGGGGCCTCAGATTTGCATTGGGGCACATTCCCTCTGCTTGTCTTCGCTGTGCAGGCAGGCTAGGCCCAGGTACATACAAATCCTCCTGATTTCTCAAAAAGAGGATTTCTGCCCACCATATCTTCATCTCCTCCAGGGGAGGATTCTACTGGAGTGTGTCAGTGTGTTCCTGGGCTATAATCAGAAACCCACATCCTGTGTAGCTTAATAGCAACAAAGTTTCTTTCTCCATAATCCTGGAAGCTGGAAAGTTCACAATCAAGTCCCTGGCAACTTCACTTTCCAAGGAAAGGGAACTCCTTTGTAAGGGCATGAATTCCATTCAGGACCTGGGCATTCTTCTGCCCTGATCACTACCATCCTGTTGGAAATTGAGTTCTACCATATTTACTTTGGGAGACCAAACACTGACTGTAGGAGGTGGTCAGTGGCTGAAGATGGTGTCGGAGGGTGACATGAAGGCTGGGCACAGTGAGGCTCAGCCTTGAGAGGCTTGTGGTACAACCTTATGGAAGGGAACATTTGGAAGGGGTGGGCAGAGAATCTGGGCACACAGCACAGAGCCTGTTGTACATACATTCAACTGGTCTGCCACCTCCTTTTGTTTGAATAGCAGGATCAGCACGGTTCTTACTGCACACATGGTGTGGGGCAATGGCCATAGGAGACTCATTCACCAGTCTCAGGTTGGGCACCTGAAGTCTTGGCCTTCCACAGAGACATCCCAGACTCTTGCCTTATGCCTGGCCTGCAAGAGCTGAGACCAGCCATAATACTTAAGGATAAAGTACCCTGGAAAAATTGTTACACCCCTCTTGTTGCAGGAAGAAAAATGCTTAGCACATGGAGAGATCAATACGTAAATATAGTTTGGGTTTTGGGGGGGGTGAATGGGGTACACATACATGGAAAAACTGAATCAGGAGAGATGCACAGGTTATTAAATTTCTGATTTTGTAATTCCAGTAGGCCCTCCAAAAAAGAGATTGTTTTACCAGGAGGGAATGTGACTTATTTCCCTGCTCCCTAATCAGTCCTGAAGTCTTCCCCTCTAGGAAAAAATTCACTTGTCTTGATGAGAAATGAAACCAGCCTAATAGTAGTGAAGAAAGTGAAGGAGAAATGACAGGATGTCTGGGTGTAACTTTAAAATACTTCAGCAAGAAGGAAAGAGAGCCAGGAGAACAGATGTGGAGTAGATGAAATTAATAGGGTGAATCTTGATCAATATTGAACCTGGATCTGAGTTCATGAAATTCATTGTACTTCATTAAAAAGGCAAAATGAATAGTCCCCCCTTTTGTTCTCTCGCTCTCTTGCTCTTTCTCTTCCCCCAGTAGTGAAGTTCCTGAGCTCCTAGACACAAACCCCAGTGGCAGGTTGATAGCAGCACCACAGCCCAGGTTCCCCACCTGTTCTCCCTAGGGACCCTAGTGGAAGGAAGGATAGAGTCTTTCAAGCCCCAATGCAACAATTTCTCATCTCCTTCCCCAACTGGAGTTTTTTCCTTCCCTTCCTGCCTTAGAGAAGAGCAGACTTCCTCATGGCTAATTCCTGGGGAAAAACTTCTCGGTGGTGGGTTTGTTGTGCCGGGAGGAGGCCGGAACTGCATCTCCTGGGAGCCAAGTTGGGTGGTGATGGCAGGAACATAACTGAGCGGTGATTCACAGTGACTGTGTGGACTCTAGCCACGATGCTCCTCAGGCAAAAGAACCGTCCTTGCCCTTCCCTGTCAAATCTCTGGTCCCCACAGTCTTTTCCAAATGCCCCTGTGTGCAGGGGTTGTATGTTTGCCAGTGCTTACTCTTGTGCTCTCTGCACCCCCACCTGGCTCCCCATCTGGCACTAGATGCAGTAGTCAGCAAAGGGTGACCCACCCGGGAACTCACTGCTGGCCCTTCCAGAAAGGTCATCATTGGAGAATGTTCCTTCGGCAGCCCACAGAGCCCCATGTGTGCATGCGGGCGGCCATAGCTTCCTGCCGTCTCACTTTTGCTGGATTCCAGCAATTTCTCATTTCCTTTAGGAAACAAAATGAGTCGAGAGTGAAGTGTGAATAATGATGACAGACTTGGCAATAGCACATTGGAACTTTGTCCTGAGGCTTGGAGTTGGTATCCCTACTGCCAGGACCTCGGTGGGGAAAAAAGATACCCCAAGCAGATGTCCCAGACTGCCATGCCACTATCCCAGCTTAGTACCTGGGTGGTCCTGGGAATTCACTTAGCCTCCCTGCTTCAGTTTTCTCATCTATAAAACAAGAGCTTCTGCTCCAGACTTGCAAGGTGAATGAACTGCTCTTTGGTAGCATTGCTAAAAACAGCCTCTTCGATGTAGTTGCTCAGTTATGCTGGTCTGGCCCCTCTCTAAAGGTGCAGTGAGAAAGCAGAGGGTGCTTACATGTTGGTGAAGTTAGGGGCTCAGAACAGTTTACTTAACTATTTCAAAGACTGATGGCTAGCCTGATCTAAGCCAGGACACAGCCTGCCTCACTCCAGACAGAGGGAAGAGACACATGGGACCGTGTTTGATATGTTCGGAAGAATGAATTACTCAAAGCCATGGTTCTGAGCAATAGATCAGGGCTTCCTGGAGGCTCCCCCAGGAAGTGAAGTTTCGGTAACATCCTCCTGGTGCTGCTGGAAAAAATGAGTGTGGGGTGCGTCTCCAGATAAGCCCGCTTCCGAATGCTTCCAGCTGTGAGCAGGGAGCTCCAGATGGGCGTTGTTATGGAAGCATCTTCCAGTTCTCACTTCCTGGCCGAGTTTATTTCCCAGTTTCCCGTGCCCTTGCCAGTTCCAGCTGTAAATACAGACCTGGTGGGGTCTCTTCTTCCTGCGGGCTCCCCTCTGAGCAGTGTGGAGAGCGGATATGGCTGGCAGCCAGCCTGGGAGCCTCCTCTTGCCCAAGTGAGTTGTGGCCCTTTTAGGCTGGGGCTGCTCTCCCAGCCTGGCTCTTTCTTTTTGTCCTGTCTTGGGACTGGGCCAGCAGGGCCCCAGCCTGTGTTTGTGAAACTTGAGACCCCAGCTGCTATTAGATGGAGAAGTGAGCTCAGGAGGGTTTCCTCCACCACCAGCTCCCCCAGAAGTTGAGTATCTTTCATTCGGGTCATACGGTGACAGAAACCTGGCTGCCTGTTCTCAGGGCCTGTTGGTGAGAAGACACACCAACCTGAACAAAGCCCAGTGGACATAGGGGAGAGAGGCTGCCTAGTCACACTCTGTGCTTTAGAATAATCTTGGCTGATGTGTGGTGAACGCACAGGGTTAGATATTTATGGCCTTTTTCATCTTCCTAACAACCTATGAAGTTACCAGGAAGCCACTGATGATGGGCAAGTTGCTTGTGCAGGCACAGTGCTGCACTGTGCCCAGGCTCACTCAGTCTGTTGGCTTTGTGGTGTGGGTAAAAGATTCCCTGAGAGCCAAGGCAAGGCCTCAGAAACAGTAGGTGCTGGCAGTGCCTGGCTGTCAGGAGTGCATCTAGCCATGGGAGAGTCGGGGAGTAAGGGGCCTTCTGGGCAATCCAGGGCACACACCAGTGACTACTTTTTTTCTCTCCTTTCTCTCTGATGTGTGTGAGTGTATTGGCTGTACATGACCCCTGTCCTGAGGGAGTACAGAGCAGGGGTACCTGTTCCCTGATCACAGTTCCAAGCTTGGTTGGACTACTCTCTGGTTAGACTAGCACAAGTTATGTGACCATAGGAGGGGACATTGGTCGCTCCCACACAGACCAATCAGAAGACACCTACACCCTGTGCATTAGAACAGAAACAAAGGCCAGCACCAGGATCTTCTCTGCCTTACTGTCTTTATTCCTCCTCTTGACCCACGCTCCCTCTTCCCCTCTTCATGTCTGACTGGCAGAGTTGACAGTGCACAGACCAAGCTGTTCCTCTTGCCTGCCAGGCTCCCTCAGAGAGAGGCCCTGTCCTCTGAGGCCACAGCATGGGTGGTCCAAGGGAGTGCAAGAAAGACCTGTTGGAGGCAGGGACATGTCATCATTCCTTCTCTCCTCCAGTACCACTATATCTCCTTTTCCAGGACCTCTAAGCTAGGCGGCATTTAAGCAGGACTCTGAAGGCATGGACTGGGCTGCCTTTGTCATGGTGCTAGAACCTTTATTCAGGCCTGTGCCTCAGGGAGCTGGTGGGGGGGGGGGTCCCTCTGAGAGGGCCAGACACCCAGAACAGACTGCAGGGCCTCATCCTTCAGGTCACTTAAAGGTCTCTGCTTAACACCTACCCCTAGAATGAATGCTCTGGGCCCTTTCCTTGCTGCCAGCTCCCCTGACAGCATTCCCAGAATACCTCACTCTTTCCTAAACTGTTCAGTTCATGATTTGTGGGTAGGTGGTGATGTCCACTCCCTGTGGTGACCCCCTGGGCCCCAAAGTTGTCTTCCTCTGCCAAGGAAGGGAAGACAGTGCTAATCTTGTAAGAAAAGCCAGAGAGAGCTGCCTTTGGAACAGCTGCTTACACGTGAGGCGCAGTCCTGAGCTCTTTAGCTTATAGACCCTGTGAATAGCCCACAGCTAGTGAGAGTGACGGAATCCTGAGAGTTCTCCTTGGCCAGGGCGAGGACTATTCCAGCATACATCCAAGGGACACGGTGTAGAGAGCTTGTGCAGAGCACTCAGCAAGACTGCAAGAAAGCGGCCAGGCTGGGATCGCAACCCAGACCCTGTAATTACTGCCCTGTCTCCCCACAGGGATGGCAACACACTCTGGAGAGCTCTAGCCATTTAGTCATTCACCAAGGCCACACAGAGAGGCAGGAGGCAGTGGGGAGAGCCGCCATTTCTGGTGGCGCCGTGTGTGTGTGTGTGTGTGTGTGTGTGTG
>PVKC010025170.1:0-16593 GCA_004027635.1 Crocidura indochinensis | reverse complement strand
GAACCACCTTCAGTCCTAGATAGGCTGTGTGGAAGGCAAACACCTTACTGCTATGCTATCTCTCCGGCCCCAGTTTTTCTACCATTTATTTCATCTCAAATATATACAGATTCAGGATTTATATCCATTCTATGTATTTATGAAAAATATTTTTTCTGAAAAATGTCATGCTTACACATATCACAGAATCTCCAAGCAACAGCTATCTCCAAGAACCATAGGTATTGAATTTTTAAATTCTCATGTCGAATAAAAGACCCATATCTACCACTAACAGCTCTAAATGACCTCAAGAAGAGATTCCAATAAAACCTTAGGAAGTTAAATTATCACTTTCCTGGAAAAGAACCATCCTGGGTCAGTGAAATAGCTCAAACTGTTGGAGAACATGCTCCATATGGTCCCCCGAGCCTGCCAGGAACAATTTCTGATCCAGAGCCAGGAGTAAACCCTGCCAAAATCATCCCTGAGCACATCCCCTAAGGAGAGGGGAGAGGGGAGAGGGAAGGGAGGGGAGAAAAGGGTAAGTAGGGGAGAGGAAAGGAGAGAGAGAGAATAAAATATGTTTTCATTTAAAAAAAACCTACACTCTTGATAGTTACAGCAGGGAGAGCTCAACTGGGAGGAGGAGAAAGTGCTGAAAGGTGGTAAACTGTTATATATGAAACTATCAGCAACAGTATTGTAAACCACAGTGCAAAAATTTGTATATAGGCACTGAAATGACAGCATAATGGGTAGGGCGTTTGCCCTGCATGTAGATAACCCGGGTTTGACCCCTAGAATCCCATATAGTTCACCCGAGCCTGCTAGGAATGATTTCTGAACACACAGCCAGGAATTCAGAGCACTGCCCGGTGTGGTCCCCAAATCAAATACACATATGAATATACATATATATGTATGCATATGAAGACTGGTGAGTGGGAGGTAAATGGGGGGTAGGTGCACTAGTAAAGAGAAGTGGACACAGGTGAAGGGATTCATGCTGAAACATTGTATGCTTGAAACCTAATTATGAGTAACAACTTTGCAATTTCATGGTGACTAAAAAAAATTTAATAAAACCAACAACCTACCCTCAACATTTTAAACCAAAGCATTCTCTTAAAACAGAACTCAGTTGTTTTTTTTTTTTTTTTTTGGTTTTTGGGCCACACCCAGCGGTGCTCAGGGGTTACTCCTGGCCATCTGCTCAGAAATAGCTCCTGGCAGGCACCGGGGACCATATGGGACACCGGGATTCGAACCAAGCACCTTTGGTCCTGGATCGGCTGCTTGCAAGGCAAATACCTCTGTGCTATCTCTCCGGGCCCAAAACAGAACTCAATTTTAACCAAGTTATCTGAGAGACACAAATCCAGAGTTATAATCAGAACAGCAGTCACCATCAGAGGAAGCAGAAGCAGGAGGTAGGAGGTACAGCTTCATTCAATTAACATCAATCTTAAGTGACTTTTTAAAAAGAATAAGGAGTGAACTAGGGAAAGGCTCAAGAAATAAAGCACGGGGGCCTAAGAGAGAGCACAGCAGTAGGGCGTTTGCCTTGCTGCAGAAGGACTGTGGTTTGAATCCCGGCATCCCATATGGTCCCCCGGGCCTGCCGGGGCGATTTCTGAGTATAGAGCCAAGAGTAACCCCTGAGCGCTGCCGGGTGTGGCCCCCCAAAGAAACTAACAAAAAAGAAATAAAGCACATACAAGGCACTGAGTTTCATCCTCACAAGTAGGAAAAGCAGAACTTCCAAACTCTCCTGCTTCACATCAACACTGTGTAGCACATTTGAAAATAAATCATGTGACATGTTTTTTCAGATGACTGGACTTAGTCTGGACTGACTAGCTCATTGGAGATTGACAATCTCATCATTCTGGCATGTCAAGGAATTGATTTTAAAATCTTACCTAACATTTAGGTCTAAGTTTTCATGAAGAATTGATATGACAGAGATATAGAACAACCTGGAGAACAGTGCGAAATCTAAAATAGCTGCCTACTCAAAGACTAGACAAATTTAGATTGCAATCAGTCATTATCACAAACTGTAGTAACCCCAAAGTGCCTTTTTTTTTTTTTTTAATTTTGGGCCACACCCGCTGATGCTCAGGGGTTACTCCTGGCTATGTGCTCAGAAATCGCTCCTGGCTTGGGGGACCATATGGGACGCCGGGGGATCGAACCGTGGTCCACATGGCTGAGCCAGGCAAAACGCCTTACTGCTTCGCCATCGCTCGGGGCCCCACCGGAGCATCAATTGACCATCAATTCCCTTCAATCTTAGGAGAGCCCATTTGAACGCAGTATCTTAAATCTTTGGAGCATACTATAATGTAACTCTTTTCTTCTAAGAAATCAGGTAAGAAACTGGACGTAAGGAAAATGGCATAAAAGAAAATGAAACAAAACCCGAGGATGAAACTTACATTTTCGTAATAGCAAACAAAACACACAAAACAAACCCAACACACCAAACGATGAATATATGTATATCCTCATTATTTATTTACAACAATATTCTGTGTAAGTTACTGCATTTATATTCAAAATAAGAAAACTAGAAAATCAAGTAGTGATCAGTGACTTTATTTCTCTTCTAAGGCTATTCTGCAGATGATGAAAAGACTACCTGCCACACTAGTTACATCAATAGCGATGCCTTTTTTGGGGGTGGGGGTGGGGCGCACCCTGCGGCACTCGGGTTACTCCGGACTCTGCACTCAGAAATTACTCCTGGCTTGGGGGACCATGCCGGGGATAGAACCCGGGTCTGTCCATGATCAGCGGCATGCAAGGCAAACGCCCTATTGCTGTGCTACTATACTACTTAGGCCACAGCATTAACTCAAGCACAGCAGGTAGGTAGGTCGCTTGCCTTGCATGCAGCCAACCAGGCAGGGTTCAATTTCCAGTATCCTTGAGCTCCAGCAGATGTGGCTCAAAATTAGACAAGAAAAAGGGGGTGAGGGAGGGTATACCACTATGAGACACAACTTTGAAACACATATACCTATGCAACGAACACCTATGGCACATACCTATGAAAGGAACACACCTATGAAACACACAGAACACACCTAGGAAATGCACGCATAGACACTGAAACACATTTGCTCCTATAAAACACGCACACACCTATGAAACACAAACAACCCTATGAAACGCACACACCCATGGAAGCATACACCTACCAACGGCGCATCCACCTATAAAACACTCACGTCCATCCAGGGAACATTAGCACCTATGAAACATAAACCCTAATAACACACTCATCCCCAAGAAACACTGGCACACGGACGGACACACAGAAACGGCCTCCTACGAAACATCTCAGAATCAGCTTAAAGCAGTGCTTCTCAATTATTTCCTGTCATGCCCCTAGGAAGAAGAAAACATTTTTTCGCCCCCCCACGACTGTAAATAGTATCTTTATTAAAAAAAACTTTAACCTGCAAAGCAAAAATATATATAATAATTTGAGCTGATCTTGTAATCAGAGGTGACGTCTGGATTAGTGGCTACAACGAGCACGTTTTGCAACGCAGAGTTTTTCGAAGCGGGGTTTGAAGCAGGACACAGCAACTCTCAGCTCCAGAGACACACAGAGACATAAACACGGGGCTTAGCTTGTTAGGACAGTGTTTGCCGAGGTCAAATGCGCCCCCCTTTACGGA
Source organism: Crocidura indochinensis (assembly GCA_004027635.1). Classification (NCBI taxonomy): domain Eukaryota; kingdom Metazoa; phylum Chordata; class Mammalia; order Eulipotyphla; family Soricidae; genus Crocidura; species Crocidura indochinensis. The sequence goes on along the minus strand of PVKC010025170.1, from coordinate 12,919 downwards.
GCCTCGCGCCCCTCTTGGGGGACGCGCCCTGCTATTAGAGAAGCAACGGCTTACAGGAACACACAGAAACAAGCACTGACACTGACACGGAGACACACACGGCCTCTTACTACAAAGCGCCTCAGCACCAGCTCCAAGGAAACCTTTTCCTCCTTTGCTTTGCTTTGCTTTGCTTTCCTTTCCAGAGCATCACCTCCCGGAAGAGGAGGCCGGGGCGGCCTAGCTCGGCCGGCGGCAGGGAGGGAGGAGGCCCGGGACGCCGGAAGCCGCGCCGAGGGACAAAGCCCGGGCCGGGGCGGCGAGGCGCGGGGCGGCGTCCGGAGCGCTCCCGGACGGTCGGAAGGGCTCGGCCTTCCCCGGCCCCGCCGCCCGCCCGCCCGCGCGATACTCACACATGCACAGCTCCACCACGTAGGCGTAGTAGGACCAGACGACCACGAAGGTGATGAAGAGCACCGGCACCCAGCCCACGCCGCGCTGGCAGCAGCGCCAGAACGCCCAGGGCGCCATGTCCGGCGGCTGCGCGCGAGGCCAGGCGCGCGGGGCGCGCGGAGAGGCCGAGCCCGACGATCCGACCGCGGCCCGGCCCGGCAGCCCCGCCCCGACGGCCGGGGACGCTGCAGCCTCGCTCGGCGGCGCCCGGGCGTCCCAGCCCGCCGCGGAGCCCCGCCCGGACCCGCCCCGGACCTCCATCCCGAGCCCGCCCCGCCGCCCGCCGCTCGCCGCCCCCGCACGGCCGCCTTGGGGCGGGGCCTCCGTCGCCGGATGGGGCGGGGCCTAGGCCGGGCGGCCCGGAGACGGGCGGCGGGGCCCGGGGGCTCGGACGCCGCGGGCCCGGGGTGGGGGAACCCCGGGAGGCGGAACACACCCTCTGGGATGCCGAGGCGTGCCTCGGTGAGGAGACTAATCTCGCAGGACGGGACGGGCGCCTCCCCGGAGCCCTGCCGCGACCCGTGCGACTGACTGCGGGGCTCGCCGTGGTGTCCGAGGACCGCGCGGTGGAGCCCGGCGGCGTCATCGCAGACGCCACACAAGGGCTGCGGGCGAACGGCCCGGCCGCCTCTGGTTCTCGGCCGCCGCAGGACCGAGCCGGCTGGTGGCCCGAGGGCGAGGCCGCGGCTCCAAGGCGCTGCCCGCGCTGGCCATGAAGGGCCTAAACCCCAGAGTCACCACGAGGACCTCTGTGTTAGTGGATGCAAAGTGAAGTAGATTCAGTTCTTGCACCGTCGGAGGACTTGACGTCGGCCGGTCCCTCACAGGAGGGACAGCACTTTCAGTCAGGTCCCAACTGTTCTGGCAGCACTCGAAGGAACCGCCTTCCTGGATCCCGGAGTGTGTCCTTTCTGTTGGTTTTTGTTTTAGGGAACACCCTACAACGCTCGGCTTTTTTCTGACTTTGCACTCACAGAGTAGGGTTGTGTTGCTTCAATTATATTGTGTTACTATCAGTTTCTTCATGGTTATCACCAGTTGTTCTGTTTTACATGTCCCTTGTTAGGCGCAGTTAGTGAGTTATTTGGAGCTAGAACTTCAAATATACAGGGAAGGGTATTTGCCTTGCAAGCAGCTGACCCACGTTCAATCGCTAGCATTCCTACGGTTCCCTGAGCGCTGCCAAGGGCAATTCCTGAGTGTAGAGCCAGAACTAATCCTGAGCATCATTTGATGTGGTCCAGAAACACAAACAAAAATTATGAGTTCTTTCTGATGCACATATCCCTTGGTCATTAAGAAATGACAGTCTTGGGGGCGGGGGAGATAGCGTGGAGGTAAGGCGTTTGCCTTTCATGCAGAAGGATGGCGGTTCGAATCCCCGCATCCCATATGGTCCCCTGAGCCTGCCAGGGGCGATTTCTGAGCATAGAGCCAGGAGTAACCCCTGAGTGCTGCCGGGTGTGACCCAAAAACCAAAAAGAAATGACAGTTTTTAACTTCTTTAAGCCTGAAATTTATGTCTGATATAAATATGACCACTCCAGTCATTTTTGTGATGGTGGTTTGCTTGAAATACTGTCTTTTAAACTTTGACTTTCAGTTTGTGTTTACTGTTATTGTTCAAATGTGCATCTTGTAAGTAGAAGGTTGGAATCACTTTTATAATTTATCCTGTCACTGTCTCTAAATTGGCGCATTTAGGTCATTGACATTGAGTATTAGATTCCCCCTGTGACAGTTCCTGAACAACCTGGCAGATGGACCCCCATACAGCAACTGTTCCATGGGGACTCCAGGCTATTTCTCCTCTCTCATAGAGAACTCCGGTTAAGGGAGATTACAGGTCACTTATTGTCGACTGTGTTGTTCCAGACACATTCCTAAGCCCCAATGTTTATGTTTATTTTCTCCTTGGTACCTCATTTCCCCATAGCTATCTTTCTGCTATGTCCTCGACACCCTTGATATATTCCAGTACTTCTTTTTTTTTTTGTTTTTGTTTGTTTTTGTTTTTGGGTCACACCTGGCAGCGCTCAGGGGTTCCTCCTGGCTCCATGCTCAGAAATTGCTCCTGGCAGGCACGGGGGACCATATGGGGCACCGGGATTCGAATCGATGACCTTTTGCATGAAAGGCAAACGCCTTACCTCCATGCTGTCTCCCGGGCCCCTAAAACTGCTGTAAATCTTAAGGATACTCCGTTGCACATAATTTTCTTAATTGAGCTTGAGTATTCTTTATCTTTGACTTTCATCATTCTGATTAGGATGTAACTTAGAGTGATTTTATTTGAGTCTATTTCAGCTGGTACTCTTTGGGCCTCTTTAATCTGGGTGCTGTGCTCTTCAACTCTAGAAACTTCTCAATGTTTTCTTTGACTGTAGCTTCTTCATGGGAATTGCATTCTTGGTCCTTTGGGTCCTTAATGAGTCTTACATTGTTTTTCTTTAATTCATCCCAGAGTTCTTTTGTCTGTTGTTTATTTATTTTGAGGACATAAAAAGATCTTTTGCTCTTGTCTGGAGGCTTTCTGTATCTTATCTTGGAGCTTGATGATTTTGTCTGTAGTTACTATTACTCTGCAACTGACACCTAGTAGTTTTTCATTTTGTTTATCAAATGCTTTAGTTCTCAATTTTTTGTTTGTAGTTTTCCCATTTCTACTCTCATATTCTCTTATGTTGTATTGTCTAGCTGTTCTATTGTTTCTTTGGGTTCCTTGACAGTCCTCAATATTTCCTCTCTAAAATCCTTATCAATGAGGTTATACTGTATAGTTTGTTACTACTGGTTGTGTCTTCAAAGCTACCTTCTTTGGAAAAGCAAGAGTGCCATCTTGTGGAATGTTTGTATTTAGTCTTTTTCTTTTTCTTTTTTTTTTTTTTTTTTTTGGGTTTTTGGGCCACACCCGGTGATGCTCAGGGGTTACTCCTGGCTATTCGCTCAGAAGTCGCTCCTGGCAGGCACGGGGGACCATATGGGGAACTAGGGGATCGAACCGCAGTCCGTCCTAGGTTAGCACAAGGCAAGGCAGGCACCTTACCTCCAGCGCCACCGCCCGGCCCCTGTATTTAGTCTTTTTATTTGAAATGAGCTGTTGTACAGCTGAAAGGTAAAGGAAATAAAATAATTTTTCTCTGCAGCTTCCCCAGGACTCGCCCTTGATGCCCTGGACCACACTCCTTCCTAAATCCCAAGAACTTGCCCTTGACCAAAAGATACATTTTAACTGTTGCAAACCTTGTGACTTGTGGTTATCTAAATCTTGCAAAAGTGTAACAGAGCAACTGTCAAGTGTCACTACTCTCTGAAATGGACCACCCTACTGTAATTTTCCACTGTCTGAAAAGCTATCTAAAGGCTTGTTAAATCTGGTTCGGGACCCTCATCCTCCGGCTTATGTTAGGCCACGTTGAGAGCCCCAGCATATACTTGTATAATAAAACCCCTTGGTTTTGCATGATCTCTGCCTCTTGGAGTCATTAGAGGGGTACGTGTGGAATTCTCAACCTTATCACAGCTATCCTTTGAGTTTTTCTCTCTCTACATTTTTCTCTCTGTATCTAATGTATTTTATGTTGCTGGGTAATTTTCTATGGCACTGAGTATTAATATGCACCCCAGCTTTGAAGAAATGCAATGTCCATCATATAAGATATAGCACACTTTGTCCATATCTGTTTCTTTATTCATTTCTCATTTTGACTCGTTTTGTTTTTCCTCTTTCAGTTTTAAAGAATTAGCAAGAGAGAGAGAGAAAGAGAGAGATAAGAGACAGAGATGAGAAGAGATGAGAGAGAGAGAGAGAGAGAGAGAGAGAGAGAGAGAGAGAGAGAGAGAGAGAGAGAGAACACAGCAGATACAGGTTCTATCCATGACATTATATCACCTGAGTCTACCAGGAATGATTCCTGAGTTCAGAGCCAAAAATAAGTCCTGAGCATACAATAACAATACAAAGAATGGCAAGATCTTCCTTTAAAAATCTACCTGTTACAATTTGTTGTAAATATTGGGGCCGGGCGGTGGCGCTGGAGGTTAGGTGCCTGCCTTGCCTGCGCTAGCCTAGGACGGACCACGGTTCGATCCCCCGGTTTCCCATATGGTCCCCCAAGCCAGGAGCGACTTCTGAGCGCATAGCCAGGAGTAACCCCTGAGCGTCACTGGGTGTGGCCCAAAAAACCAAAAAAAAAGAAAAAGACAATTTGTTGTAAATATCTTTAGCAGTGAGGTGAGAAAAGGTGGAGATAACTCTTGGAAGTTCTGGAAAGCTTCAGGAACACTTCCCTGAGTTTGCTTCTCTGTTTTACTGTGATGCAGTGTTGGCAGTGATGTCTGAATCTAGAGAAAGTTTTCACAGACCACTAAGGACTCAAGGCAGTTCTGTTCTGAAAATGTACCTATTTTCTTCCTTTTTGGGGGTAGTGTGGGGGTTGGTTTGGGACCAAAGCCATTAGAGCTGGGGCCACTCCTGGTGTAGTGCTCAGGGTTTACTTCCGATGTTGCTTGGGTACCATGGGCTTCTGCATACAAAGTATGGTGTTCCTGCCACTCATTTTTCCTCTAGCCCCATCCTCCTGTCTTTTCCCTTTTTGTATTCCTGCTTACCACAAGGGCAGAAATGTGACACTAGAAGTAAGGAAGATCTGTGACACAGGTTCTGGACACATATGGCCTAAGAGTATCTTCTTGTCCTATTTCCCCTTACTGACACCAAATAAAAGTAAACTATGCCTTAACTAAAGCAGGAAAAAAGAAATCAAATAAAAAAGTCTTTACATGTAGTCAGGATAAATAATATTCAAGATGTTCAAAGGAAGTCAGCTCTATAGACTCACTTTTTTCTTTGAGTGAGATGTAATCTGAGTTATGAAAGATTATGGCTTCACCACTCCACTCAGCAGAAAGCAAGCCATTTTGGAAGGAGAAAGTGGGTCAAGCCCCTGTCCTGCCGAAGCCACACTTGCTGCCTCCATCACCCAGAATCACTGTTTTCCCAATGATCCTGCCTCATCAATGACCCGCTACTACAATTCCCTTAAGGGACAGCAATCTGACCATACTTCAAGTACACTGGTTTGGGGGCTGATATCACCAGGGGTCTTTGGAGTCATATCTTCCTTCTTCCAGGAGACATGGCAGCTGACTACATGCCCCTAAAAGCTGTAGTATCAATAAAAATGCTTTAAATTTCTGGTTAACTTCATTTGTTTCATGCTGTCACCCCTAAATGAACACCTAAATTTAACAGAATGGACCTATAACAAGAGCTTACTAAATCTTTTGCCACTATATTAATGACTTTGTTGTAGATACAGTAATTTCCACAGCATGCTTGCTACTGTTCTTTTTTATTTCTTATTTCTTTCTCCTTTTTTCTTCCATTTTATTTCTTCTTTTACTTTTTCAATAACATTGTCTTCACTTACTAGAAACATATAATGATCAGTGGTCAACTATGTGATGTATTTTATTTAAATAATCAATGTTCTACCATGTTTAAAAAGTCTTTACATGGCTGTTAAGTATTTGTCTACTTTCAATTGTTTCTTTTCTGTTGTTTTAGGTTCACTCCCAGTAGTTCCCAAGGGTTATTTTTGACTCTGTACTCAGGAATAACTCTAGGTGGGATTTGGGGACCATGTGGGATGCAGTCAAGTGCAAGACAAAAAGACAAGTGCCCCCAACTGCTGTACTGTTGTTCTGGCCTTTTTGTTTTTGTTTTTTTCGGGTCACACCCATTTGATGCTCAGGGGTTACTCCTGGCTAAGTGCTCAGAAATTGCCCCTGGCTTGGGGGGACCATATGGGACGCCAGGGAAACGAACTGCAGTCCTTCCTTGGCTAGCGCTTGCAAGGCAGACACCTTACCTCTAGCGCCACCTTGCCGGCCCCCTGGCCTGCTTTCAGTCATATTTGTCTTGTTTTGAAGGCCACACCACATTGTGCTCAGACCTCATAGCTGGCTCTGCAATTATAGATCACTTGAAGGACCATATGTGGTGCCAAGTATTGAGCCTGAATCAGCTATATGCAAGATCTACTTTCTGTCCTATTTCTTTGGCTCCCCTCCCCCAATGTATTGATTAAAAGGCATTAAGTATATATAGGTTCTTTAGGACAATTTACCAAGGTACATATATTTACCAATGTGTGTGTGTGTGTGTGTGTGTGTGTGTGTATTTGGTATTTGGTTTTGGGGTCATACCTAGTGGTGCTCAGGGGTCACTCCTGGCTCTGTGCTCAGAAATCACCCCTAGCAGGCACGGGGGACCATATGGGATGCCGGGATTTGAACCACCATCCGTTCTGGATCTGCTACTTGCAAGGCAAACGCCCTACCACTATGCTATCTCTCCAGCCCCACCAAGGTATATATATATATATATATATATATATATATATATATATATATATATATATATTGGTTTTTGGGTCACACCCGGCAGTGCTCAGGGGTTACTCCTGGCTCCATGCTCAGAAATTGCTCCTGGCAGGCACGGGGGACCATATGGGGTACCGGGATTCGAACTGATGACCTTTTGCATGAAAGGCAAACACCTTACCTCCATGCTATCTCCCGGGCCCCACCAAGGTATATTTTTATGTAGACCGTTAAGTACATTTTTTTGGGTGGTGGTGGGGGGGAGGGCATAATCAGCAAAGTTCAGGGTTTACTCCTGGCTTTGCAATCAGGCATCATTCCTGGTGATGCTTGGGAACCATGTAGGTCGCTTAGGATCAAATTCAAGTCAGCTGCAGACAGCTCCATGGCCACTAACTTACTGAAAGTTATTCATAAGACAGATTGATTTGCCACTCATAGCCAGCTCTGATATTCTGGTTAAAAACCCTCTGCAGGGGGGTCCAGGAGATAGCATGGAGGTAAGGCGTTTGCCTTTCATGCAAAAGGTCATCGGTTCAAATCCTGGTGCCCCATATGGTCCCCCGTGCCTGCCAGGAGCAATTTCTGAGCATGGAGCCAGTAGTAACCCCTGAGCACTGCCGGATGTGACCCAAAAACAAACAAACAAACAAATAAAAACCCTCTGTAGGATGGGAACACCCTCTGAAGTATTTCCCTGGTACTTGGCTCAAACCTGAGCTCTAGTTTTGTTTTTAAATAAACGCCATCAGATATAGTTAAAAAGTTGTTGATAGTTGAGTTTTGGTCACATAATGTTTCAGAAAATGTTCATTTTCCTTCACAATTTCCTGATTCCTTCGGTCCCCCTCCCCAACTGCCCCTATGGTAGACACTTTTCTTCTCTCTTTCCATTTCTCTTTTTGGGCACTGTGGTTTGGAATACTGTAATTGAAGGAGTATCATGCATATTACTTTACTTCCTTTCAATTCAGTTTTTGCCCACTTACAATTAAATCTCAGAAAATCAAGTACCTCAGAATCAACTTAAGATGTGTAGTTTTCTTTCTTTCTTTCTTTTTTTTTCTTTTGGTTTTTGGGCCACACTTGGCTATGCTCAGCGGTTACTCCTGGCTGTCTGCTCAGAAATAGCTCCTGGCAGGCACGGGGGTCCATTTGGGACACCGGTATTTGAACCAACCACCTTTGGTCCTGGATCTGCTGCTTGGAAGGCAAACGCCGCTGTGCTATCTCTCCAGGCCCAAGAGGTGTAGTTTTCTTTATGTAGGTCTTTCACCTCTTTTTTTTTTTTTTTTTTTTTTTTTTTTGGTTTTTGGGTCACACCCGGCAGTGCTCAGGGGTCACTCCTGGCTCCATGCTCAGAAATTGCTCCTGGCAGGCACGGGGGACCATATGGGGCACCGGGATTCGAACCGATGACCATTTGCATGAAAGGTAAACGCCTTACCTCCATGCTATCTCCCGGGCCCCTCACCTCTTTAGTTAAGTTGATTCTGAGGTACTCGATTTTCTGAGATTTAATTGTAAGTAGGATTATTGTTTTTTGACTTTTCTTTTTTTGGAGGGGGCGCACACCCGGCTATGCTCAGGGGTTACTCCTGGCTATCTGCTCAGAAAAAGCTCCTGGCAGGCACGGGGGACCATGTGGGACACCAGGATTTGAACCAACCACCTTAGGTTCTGGGTCGGTTGCTTGCAAGGCAAACACTGATGTGCTATCTTTCCAGCCACAGGGATTATTTTTTAATAGCTCTTCCCATTATTTTTTATCTAGGAAAACCATTGAGCATGGCATGTTAATTTTATAGCCTAACCCTTCACTGTACAGATCTATTTTGTCTAGAAGCTTTCTGGTAGATTTTTAGAAAATCTGCATAGGGTGCCTATATATTTAGGAGTGATTTCTTCCTAAGGTACACATCCCTTGATTTATTTTTATTTTTTGGCTATACCTGGCTGCCTCAGGGTTACCCTCATCTCTGTATTCAGGAATCACACCTGAGGAGAGGTTCAGAGGACCATATGGGATGCCAAGGATCAAACCTGGGTTGGCCACTTGCAATAAAGTTTTCTGAGCTGCTGTTTATCTGAGAAGTTGTGTATCCTTCCTTCAAATCTGAATGAAAGTCTGGCTGGGTATTCGTGAATGTAATTTCATTGATTTTTTTTTTTTTTTGCTATATTCCACTGTAAGGTGATACTGTCAACCCCAAAGGTGTTCCCTCAACTTACATTTTTCCCTAAATCTCTTCTTTTGGTATGTAAAAGCCCATCTGGATTATAGGAGAATAAAGAGTGAGCAGTTCTGGCTTGGAGTGGCACATAGGCAGCACATGGCAGAGAGAGCACGTGGCAGAGAAAGGCCATGAAACAAACAGGCTGACTCTGGTTAATCTTTTGACTGGCTTGGTGTTATTTCTCTGCCATTTCCCTGCTTTATCAGACCTGTCTACCTAAGGGGAAAGAAACACGGTGCCTGGGGAGGTCTTACCGACTCATTTTTTTTTTTGTTTGTTTGTTTTAATTTAATTTACATCTCACTATTGCCTTCTGGCCTGGAGAGCTGCTTTGATAGATCTGCTGTAAATTTCATGGATGCTTATTTCTAGGTAATTTTGCCTTTTTTTTTTTTGTAATTTCCATTTTTCATTTTGCTGTTTTCAGCGTTCTATCTGTGGTTTTCATCATCGTGACTAGGATGTGCTTAGGGTGCTTTTCTATGGGTCTCTTTTAGCTGGTACTCTCTGGGTGCATATGCTCGTTAGCTCTGGAAACTTCTCAGTAATGTCTTTGTTGATTTTACATTTTTTTTAAATAGGCCTTTCGGACTCTAATGAGTTTTATGCTGTTTATCCCTGATTTCTATTGTTGTCTGCTCACCCATTTTGAGGATTTTTTTTTCATTTTATCATATTTTACTTTATTTTTTGGTTTTTGGGCCACACCTGGTGGTGCTCAGCAGTTACTCCTGGCTCTCTGTTCAGAAATCATTCCTGGCAGGCATGGGGGTCCATATGGGATGCCTGGATTCAAATCAACATCCTGGGTCAGCATCTTGCGAGGCAAATGCCCTACGGCTGTGCTATCTTTCCAGCCCTATCATATTTTTATTTTAAGGCTCTTTTTTTTTCTTTTGGTTTTTGGGTCACAACTGGCAGTGCTCAGGGGTTACTTCTGGCTCTATGCTCAGAAATTGCCTCTGGCAGGCACAGGGATGCCAGGATTTGAACCACCGACCTCCTGCATGAAAGGCAAACGCCTTACCTCTATGCTATCTCTCCAGCCCCTTAAGCCTCTTTTAACCTCTTTTGTTGTATGGAGATGTTATGCAGCTCAGTGTTCAGCTCACTGAGTGATTTTTTTTTTCCTCAGCAACTTATTTTGCTGGTGAAGCCTTCCAGGGAGTTTTCATTTCACCTACCAAGATTTTAATCCATGTTTCTTATTCTAGAAACTTTTTAATTTAATGTAGTCCCATTAAAAATTTTGTAGCCTTTGCCAACTGCAACCTATCATGGAAGACTCCTTTGAAGTCTAGGTCTTAGAATGTTTTGCCTATATTGCCTATATTTTTATCAGTGTACTTAATGGGTTTAGGTCTGATCATAAAGTCTTTGGTCCACTTTGAGTTATCTTTTATGTAAGGTATGAGATATAGATCCACTTTTCTTTTTTCTTTGCCATATATCACCATTGTCAGGAATTGTTCCTGATGGTTTCAGAAGTGGATCATATGAAGTGCCAGGGGTCAAACCTGGTTTAGCCACATGCATGGCAAGAATATTACTTACTGTTTCTTTCTTAAAAGTTTGGAGTTGTTCACCACTGATCAACCAAGTGGAATACAGATAAACAGATGAACTATATTAAACTGAGAAGCTTCTTCACTTTAAAGGAAATGGTGACTAGGATACAAAGACTACCAACAAAATGGGAGAAACTATTCACCCAATACTTATATTGTCTGAGAACTGAGGAGTAGCTTTCCTTTGGTAAAACTCACCTGCAAACCCATCTGGACCAGGGTATTTATTCTTGGGGAGTTATTCTTGATTATTGTTTTTATTTTCTTGCTGTAACTATAATTCAGACTTTCTACTTGCTTCTTCAGTTTTGGGAGATTACATGTTTCTAGGAACTTGTTGATTTCCTTTAGCTTCTCCAACTGAGCAGACTAAAGTTGCTCATTATAGTTTACTATCTGTCATGATATGATGTCTTTGATCTCTGAGTGTTCTGAGGGTTTCTTCATTTTATTTTTTAGTTTTTGGGTCACACCTGGCAATGCTCAGGGGTTACTTCTGGCTCTTTGCTCAGAAATCCCCAACTCCCTGGCAGGTTCATATCAGATGCTGGGATTTGAACCACCGTTTTTTTTGCATGCACGGCAAATGTCTTACCTCCATGCTATCTCTCCGGTCACAGGTTTCTTCGCTTTTTATACAATTTGAGCACTTTCTTTTTTCCCTCATGAGTCTAGCCAACAACATGTTGCTATGTCACTCTTTTATTCTTTCAAAAAAAATCAGCTCCTGCTTTCATTGATACTTTTGTTAGTTTTCTTGGTTTCTATTTTATTTTCTCTTAAGTTTTTATTATTTTTCTTCTACTAGTCTTTGAATTCATTTGTTGTTGGTTTTCCAGACACTCAAATTGTGTTTAGGTTGTTGGTTTTATCTTTTTCTTCTTTTTTTAAGTAGGACAGCATTGCTGAGTTTCTCACTAAGAATGGTTTTTGCTGTGCCCTATAGATCTTGGTAATTTGTTTCTTCCATTATCATTAGACTCAAGGAACTTTTTATTTCTTCCCCAATTTCTTCTTTGATCTAGCTGTTATTTAGCAGCATGCTGTTCACCACGAGTTAGTTTCTTCACATCTTCATTTTATGGTTAATTTCTATCTCTGTGGTACTGTGGTCTGATAAGATGCTTGATAGGATTTTTATATCTGTGAATTTATGTAAGTTAAATGTATGTACTAAAATGTGATCTGTCCTGGAAAATATTCTGTGCACTAGAGAAAAATGTGTTCATCTTTTTGAGGATAGAAGACCCTCTATAAATTCATTAGTCCTAGTTCTTCTATTTCTTCATTGAGGGCCTTTCTGCATTAGTGATATTCTGTCTAGTGAATCTATCCAGTGACGATAGTGGTATGTTGAAGTCTCCCACTACTATTTTGTTTTCATCCTTGTGTTTCTGTGAACAAAAGACTTACTACAAACTTTGCTAACCCAACATTTGCTGCATATGTTGATTTTAGTACTTCTTGGTCTATTGCTTCCTTGATCAATAAGTAGTGTCCATCCCTGACTAATTAATTACTTTCATTGATTGAATGCAATTTGGTTTAATCTAAGTATGGCTATCAGTTAATTTTTGTTTTCCATTGGCTTGTGTAATTGTTTTCCATCCTTTTAGTCTGTGCCTGTCTTGTGATTTTAGATGTGTTTCCCGTTAGCAGGAATTGTGCCAGGATTTTTTTCCCCTGATTCATCCCACCATTCTGCAGTTTGATGAATTGATATTCAGGTATATTATTGCTATAAAGGGCTATGTTGCCATTTTATTGTTTAGGGCTTTTTCTTATACAACCAGCTATTTGGTTTATATAAGTGGTCTTTTAGTAATTCATTTAGTTTGTCTATCACAAATGTTGTCATCTCTAGTTTGTCTGAGAATGTTTTTTATCCTTCCTCACCAAAATTAGAGCTTTACAGTGGACTGGATGTGAAAGTTTCTTTGATTTAGTAATTTGAATATGCTATTCTACTTTTTACTTTTGCCTGTTTCATATGAGAGATCTGTTGTAACTCTTAAATTATTTCATTCATATTTAACATTTTTCTGTTCTCTTACTGCTTTTTTGTTGTTGTTGTTGTTTTTGGGTCACACCGGGCAGTGCTCAGGGGTTCCTCCTGGCTCCATGCTCAGAAATTGCTCCTGGCAGGTCCGGGGGACCATATGGGGCACCGGGATTTGAACTGATGACCTTTTGTATGAAAGGCAAACGCCTTATCTTCATGCTATCTCCCGGGCCCTCTCTTACTGCTTTAAGATGTTCATCTGTCTTTTGTTTTTTTGTTTTTTTTTTTTGGTT
>PVKC010025169.1:0-16541 GCA_004027635.1 Crocidura indochinensis | reverse complement strand
AATCTGAATGTAACTGAGTAAAATTTACTTGCTAATACTGCCAAAGAAAGCTTTATGTAAAAAAATTATTGTAATGCTTTTGAAATTCTCTAGTTTTCTCAGTGTTGATTAGTTTTGCTCAGCTATATCACATGGCCAATCTAGTCATCGAGAAGAGCAACTGCACTCTCATATTGAACTGATCAGGTCGATATGTTCATGATGTCCATGGAGAACTATATTCTTTTTCAAGAACTATATTTTTTATTTTTACTGGAAGCACAATATTTTTGTGTAAAATTAGAAAAATAGTATCACAAACTTTGAGGGAGATGCATGCCAAGAAAACAATAATCAGCATCAATTATTGGAGAACTATTCAGTATAAGGGAATTATATTATATTTATACTTTTATTTGAATATTGTTTTATTTTGGGGAATTCAAGCAACTCCCTAATTTAATTTGTTCTAGGAAATAGTTTTTATCTGATCAAGAGAAGAGCACTTCTAAATCTTCAATCCCTTGATGGGAGGAAAGATCAGATAGAATTTAAAAACAAAGTAAACCCTCATTAAAACTGCCTGACTTATGTGTAATATGAAAGTTATTGTTGACTAATGAGTATGGAATATTCAAATTCACAACTGTCTTTTAATTTCAGATGAATGATTAAAGTGAAACAACTTTAAAGAGAGCAGAGATAGGAATTTAAAAATGTGTGAAGTTGTCAAATATTTTAATTAGTACAACAAATTCTCAAACATACAATTTAAAAATTACAAGTCTCACCCCAGTGTAAGAATTATTAAATCTTAAATAGATGCCATTTAAAGCTAAAGAAGCCACACAAATTTGTCCAAATTGTCAAGCATATAGCTGAAAATGCCAAATGCAAATATATAAAAAGTTCTCATATATCAATAATAATAAAACTGTATAAGTTCAAACATGACAAAAATGCATGATGAGCAAGCACATTAATAGATGAATATCTAAATAACTAGTAAGAATATATAATAGTTGCCAATATCATTCATCAATTAAAAACCAGCTACATCCATCATCCATATACTACTACTTTATATCTAGAGCATTCATTCAAATTAGTCTGAAAATATCAAGTATTATCAAAGATGTAGAGCAATTTCACAAGTTCTATTTTTTGTAGAGTTATAGATGTACCCAACATTTTTGAAAACTATTGACAAAGTTGACAGAAATTTTAGTTAAAACCTAGGGTGGGCATTGAGGATATGAGATAATAAGAAGAATGCGTATGTTTCATGTAGAAGGTCCTAGATTCATTTCCCCAAATTGCAAGGCCCCAGGAGTATCACTGAGTGTTTGTACCTCCAATTTTTAAAAATCTAGCAGATTTATTATCACTTGCATCTGATACTAAACAAAGTAAGCAAGAAAGACCTACTGGGTGCTAGGTTTTTCTTGGTATAGGAAAGAATACATAATTTTCAAACATGCACTCCAGTTAACATATATATATATATATATATATATATATATATATAATCCATTATTATGACTAACAATTTAAAAACTTATCCAATGAAATAATGATTAGATATTTCTTAGAAAGAATCTGAGCTTCTTGCTTCATTAAGTATAATTTAACCATGGGGCCGGAGCGGTGTCTCTAGAGGTAAGGTGTCTGCCTTGCAAGAACTAGTCTAGGACAAACAGCAGATTGATCCCCCAGCGTCCCATATGGTTCCCACAAGCCAGGAGTAATTTCTGAGTGCATATTCAGAAGTAACTCCTGAGCTCCCACCTCCCAAAATGTATAATTTAACCAAAGACAGAGAGACTTGAGGGCCTGTGAGAAACAATGCTCACGTTTCATGATCTTAGAGAATCCATTCTTTTAGCAGGTGTGTGTGTGTGTGTGTGTGTGTGTGTGTGTGTGTGTGTACATGTGTTTCAACAAGCTGGTATCTTTGAAAGCGTGGTAAACAAATCCAGCCGAGCAAATTAATCATTTCAAAATTATTCAGAAGATGAAAGGAACCAGAACAGCTCATTCAAAGCAATATATAACATTAAGTAGTGCTTAAAGGTTGTACTTGAAATAAAGGACACAATTGGTCAGAATTAACCAGGCTCTGAGTCAACTTTGGCCATAAGTGTCTAAGTTATTAGAGCCAGCTGAAGAACTTTTGGCTTCTATTTACTTTTTCTTCCACTATTTATATTTTAAGATTATATTTATGTTTGGATATTCTGGAAATATTGACAATATTGATGATATCTGACTGATTATGATAGAGAAATACTTTGTGGTATTAGCTTTTAAATACCTTTGACTTTGATAAATACCTAATAATTTGGTAGTGACAAATTTGCTATTTATATAGTAGATATGAAAAATAAATGAGGAGAGCAATACAAGAGGAAAACAGTTATGATAGAGGCAATATGATATATAATAAAGGCAAATATAATTGAGGCAAATAAAAATAGAGGAAGTGGTTAACCAGCAAATAAATGAAAATTGATATCATAGAGAATTATTGTATACTTAAGTTCACGAACTGCTATAAAGTACTTAGTGAACAGAGAGAGCTGAGTGATGTTCTGAAAGAAATTATAAGACTGAGAGTTGGAATCAAGATATAAATACATGACTATGTGAGATCCTGAGTTCAATGACCTGCAATTTATGTTCCCCATGAGCATTACCTGATATAGCTTTGGTGAACCTTTAGCACAAGACTATTAACTACATATACCTAAGGAATATATGTAGTAGAAAAATATATACATATATAACTATACATATATGTAATTTATTTCAAAACACAGACAACAAATATTAATAAACATGAAAAAGAGTTGAATCATCACTAATTGCTCATGGCAATGCAAAATGGCACTATAAGATCACTATAAGAAAATCTGGTATTTTCTTGTAAAGCAAATCTCCAAAAATAAATTCCTGACTTGCTTTACACAAAATCTCAAAGACAAATATTTACAGAACTTTTATTCACAGTTGCTGAAACTTGCAATCAAGATTCTCATTAATAAATAAGTAAAATATAAAACTACTGTGATATGTTCAGATAATAGAATAAATCAAGTGATAATCAGAAATTACCTATAAAATTCAGTAGCTATTCCTAGAAGGATATAGACAAATTACAATTCATCTTTTGTATGTTTCTAAGTGGATGGCATCAATAGAAAAAGCCCAGACACTATATATGATTGCACCCTTAAAATTCTATATGATAAAAAATATAGAAGTAGTGAAATGCTCAGTGGGTGTCCACATTTAGAGAATGGAATACAATATATTTTTACAGCACTGATTTTTATCATTGAATAAATATAACTCACTAATTAAATTTATTGCATATTAAGTACCCATTGTCAATTCCAGAAATTTTTGTGCACCTACCCATCACAAATGTATATTTAATATGTAATGACTTGAACTAGTATGGTGGATAGGGTATTTGCCTTGCAGGTTGCCCACTCCAGTTCTATTTTCTGCACCCCCTATAATTTTGGTCCCATGAGAACCTCCAGGATTGTTTCTTTTTTTCTTTTTTTTTTCAGGAGTGATTCTTGACTACAGAGCCAAAAGTATGTCCTTTAAACTATTGAGTATATCATTTTCCCTGCCCTTGCTCCCATAAAAGCTCTTCTTTTAAAATTAAGCCTATCAAAAAGAAAAATATGTGTAAAATATACATAGGAGTAAAAACAATTCCAGTGGATATATATGAAAATAGGAAAGTTCTAATAAACTAGTTGAGAAGCATCATGGATAAATACCAGGAAAATGGGAAAATATGAGACAATACTGGTCACCAGAATTTAAATTTACATTTAATTTACATTTTAAATAGTTTTGATAATGATATCTGTTCCAGGTTTTTTAACAAATTTGTCCCATATTTACCAAAGTGTAGGGAGTAGAATGAAGAATGAATAGTAAACAATAGCTTTTAATTTAGTAACTATATGTTAACTTTGGTTGATCAGTTGTGATAAGACAAAATGAATTTCCTTAAAATAGTGTACCAATAAGAATGGTCAACATTGTAGAATTAAATACAAAATATTATTTCTTTTTAAAAACTCTTGTTTGTTTCACTGTTTTAAGAGTCAAGTTGATTCTACTTTGCTTCTATTTTTTTCTGTTTACTTATCTTTGAAAGAGTCAAATTACATTTTAAAGCAAGGAATAAAATTCATAAAAGATAGTTGCAGATCTTGATGTTTAATACATTTGTATAATTTATTTGTTAAACAAAAATCCCACAAAGTATAACAACTCAATAAAATGGTGAAGATCTCTTCTATTGAAAATCACATCATCAAAATTAATTGATGTTTGGCTACAAAAAATAATTCTGCTCAGGATCTTTGAATCTAAAGCATATGTTCACATAATGTGATGCAATACATTTTCTCCAATTCTATTGAGGAATAACTGAAAAATAAATGTAAATATTTACAGTGTGTAGTATAATGATTTGATAAAGTAATACAATGATTTATAAAGGTCAACTTAACTGGGCAACAAAGCTGTCTCAGGCATTTTAATGATATGAAAGCTTCTTGCTGTATCAGAGGATAATGAATGTGTTTTGTCAAGTAGGAGTATTAATAAGAAGAAATGACACAAAAAGAAAAAAATGCATTTGACTCATCACATGATCCAGTCAGAGTATATAAGCAACCACCTATGCATGCTGCCATTCACAATCAAGATCCTGCCT
This sequence comes from Crocidura indochinensis, assembly GCA_004027635.1. NCBI lineage: Eukaryota > Metazoa > Chordata > Mammalia > Eulipotyphla > Soricidae > Crocidura > Crocidura indochinensis. The sequence continues at coordinate 11,815 of PVKC010025169.1, read as the reverse complement.
TGATCAGAAAACCAATTCTCCCCCTAAAACCATGAGCTACTACGGAAACTACAATGGAGGCTGGGGCTATGGCTATAGAGGCTTCGGTGGTCTAAGCTCTGGCTATGGCTGTGGCTGTGGCAGCTTCAGCAACCTGGGCTGTGGCTGTGGCTTTGGAAGCTATGGCTCTGGCTATGGCTCTGGCTATGGAGGCTATGGCTGTGGTTCTGACTATGGAAGCTATGGCTATGGTTCTGGCTATGGCTGTGGTTGCTGCCGCCCTTCATGCTGGGGAGGATATGGATTCTCTAACTTCTACTGAATTCTTCTGTGAGATGCCAAATATCTGAGTCCAGGAGATGATATACTATGTCCAAGTCACCAAAATTGGAACCGAAAAGGATAACCTGAGATTAAACAGTTCTATTCTGTTTAGTAACCAAGATTTTAAGATTTATCTTCTTAAAAATATCTTTACTTCATGTCTCCTGGTGTCTTATCTGTACTTGTAACTGGAAATTCTATTCTTGATGCAAAATTATAATAAATTATAATTTGAAATAATAATTGTGGCTTGTGTTGTTTATTTTATGTAAATTTGGCTCTCTTTCACTGTGTATTTATTTTCTTTACATTTTTTAAAAGAAGCTGCCTTGGAGGTTGGTTATATATCTCTGCAACACATAAACTAAAACAAAGGTTATAAGGATTAATTCCCTTTATGTACTCAGTCATTTTAAGTTTCAGTACTAGTTTTGTTCAGAACATTGAATATATTGATTCTGGAGACATAATATGTGTGCTGGAAGCTTGCCTTGCATGTGGCCAACTGAGTTTTAAGCCTTAGCACCTCAAGTAGACTCCAAAACCTTGCCAGGTATGATCCCCGAAGACAGAGGCAGTAATAAGCCCTGTAAACGTCTGGGTATGATTTCTCAAACAAACAAAAAAAAGAAACTTGAACCTATACTTTTTGTTGTTTAGTTAATTAGATCTTAAAAATGTGATTAAGCAATGTTAAATTCAAATGTTTAATTCATATTTAAATGAATAAAACACATTTGAAAAATGTGAGCATAAAAAAAGATTGGTTTAGCAAGCTTGAAAGCTCTACTTTTTTAGTCAATCATTATATCTAGTCAATCAATCAAATATCTAGTCCTCACGTATTAGCTTTACATTAGTACATGAGGGAGATAATTGCTTGATGCCTTTATCAGATCAATGTACCACATTGTCTAACAGAAGTACAATGTCAGCTATTCTGTTTTCTTAATGACTAATAGCATTTCTCCAGTTTAAGTAAAAAATTTCTGTAGCACATAAAAATGAAGGTAATAATCTGCAAAGATGTTTGACATTCCCAGTAAATGTAATTTTATCTTATAAGAAACTAAATTTATTGAATTTTATCATCTTTTTTGCTTTAAGGAAAATAGTTGAGCATATTGTTTTTGCCTTTTTTTCTCTGTTCCCTTTAACATTTCCTAGGTTCACTCAGTCCCTGTTTGTTTTGGCAGAAATATATTTGCATCATGCCTCCCTTATCTTCTCCCTTACCTGCTATATTTCAGTCATACTATTCCTTCTCTTTGCTGGGTCACCAACTATAGAGAAATATCTTTATGAGAATAAACAGTTTATAAGGAGAAATAAATAAGATGTTTTTATTTCCTTAAAGTATCCTCTATGTCATAGCATGGGTCATTCTGTTTAGTGACCTCTCATCACATAAGTGTCTTATGTGATTCTTGAAAATTTTCCTGTGCTAATATCTGTTCTATCTATTTAAAGGTGAAACATTCTTAATATATCCTTTGGAGTTCCTTTTATCAGCATTTTTACTTGCTTCACTTACTTCAAGTGTATATCTATCATAAGGTTATCAGAATCTTAAGGAAATTGTGTGAACTGGGGCACATTATTTATCATGCCAAAGAATCCTTAATTTATAAGGAAAAACTTGCTTACCTTAGTGAAAACAGGTCTATCATTCAACTCCCAACCTGATGCATATCAGGCAGGGTTAGAAGGCAGAATGATATCCTGAAACCTATGTGACTATTTTACTTTTGGATTTAAATATGACACACTAAGAATGAGATTTTCAAAAATTGGAGAGAGAGTAACATGGGTAAGACTCTTTGAATGTAGCTAACTCAGGTTGCCTGGCACCACATATGATCTCCTGAGCCCACCAGGAGTATTTTGTGAACACAGAACCAGAAATAATCCCTGAACATAGAAATGCATGCAGTATTAAAACAATCAACTACTTCATTTTTTAGAATGAGTAATGATAATAAAAGCAGTTCTGGAGAAGGCAGAAAAAAGAAATAAGCAATCTAAGCAATTTTTCGGGTATTATATTTTTAGAGGAATCGATTATAAGAGAATTCATTATAAAGAATGCAGAAGAATGAAGTGAACAAAATCTAAGGAGTCAAAAAGGATGACATTATCTATAAGATGCCTAATGTCATTGTTAATAAGGTAAAATCAAATAAAAATAGGACTTTCATTAAAACTATAGGAATGATAAATTAAAGTGTTTCAAAATTAACAAGTATGGAAAGATAATGTGAACAGGTAGATTCTAATATACACACACATATACATATATAAATATATACACATGCATACATGTGTACATATATACATGTATATGTACATTTATAAATATACATATATGTGTATGTATAAATAATGATACAGTAAATTTAAAATCCCATTTGGAAAAATTGTCAGAATCTATGAGGGCTAACTATGACTACTACATAGATATATGCATATCTAAAAATTGGTAACAGGCTATGCAAATTCCATTTATATCAATATCTACTTTACAATACCTGGCAACTATATTAAATTAGTTAAAGCATTTAAAAATCCAAATGGAGAAGCTGGAGAGATAACAGAAATTACTTTTGGCAGATTATGATGACCATTGGAGATACCAGTGGTGGAACGTGGATTGGCCAAGTATAAGGCAACTGTGATATCAATCTGGTTCCTATCAATTCTTTATTTTTCACTTTAGAATTACTCTTTTGAAGATTCTTTTTTGTTTTGTTTTGTTTCTGTTTGTCTTGTTTTGGAGCCACACTTGGCAGTGCTTAGGAACTCTTGGTTCTGCACTGTTATTGGCATTTGGGGACTGTGTTAGATGCCAAGGATCAAATCAGGTTAGCTGCATGCAATACAAGTGCTTTACTATCTCTTCAATCGAAATAGTCACTATCCTTGACATTTTTTTAAGTTTTAAAGTCACAACAATAATTATCAGAACTTTTTTCTATTTACAATTTAGATATATTTTTTCTATTTATAGTTTAGAATTATACTAGTGGTGTATAGTGCTTAAGGGACCATATGGGATGTCAGAGATCTAGCTTGGGTCAGTGAATGCAAGCCAAAAACCCTATCAACTGTGTTATCACAATGCCCGCTGTCTTAGAGATTCTAAATATATTTACAATAATAATTGTCTTTAGAAGAATTTCACAAGGGGCCGGGCGGTGGCGCTGCAGGTAAGGTGCCTGCCTTACCTCGCCAGCCTTGGACGGACCACGGTTCGATTCCCCCGGTTCCCATATGGTCCCCCAGGCCAGAGGCGACTTCTGAGCTCATAGCCAGGAGTAACCCCTGAGCGTCACTGGGTGTGGCCCAAAAACCAAAAAAAAAAAAAAAAAAAAAAAAAAAAAAAAAAAAAAAAAAAAAAAAAAAAAAAAAGAAGAATTTCACAAGGTCATTGGAAATGTGATACATTCTTGCCATTTGGGAGCTTAACAAATTTTGATATCTTAGCAGAGACTGAATTTCTGTACTCTGAGAGGAAACAAAATTAAAGAACCACTGGTAATAAGAACACAAAGAGCAAAGTGTGGTGTAATAAATAAAAATGCAAGTAAAGAAGAGTTTAAGTAAAAATGGGCTTAAATAATATATGTCAAACAGAAACAGGATATGTCACTATTTCACCTACCCTTAGATACCAAAAAAAAACTGAGTCAAAGTGATATTTGAATATTGATAGAATGAATAAACCAATATATGCATTAGGGTCAAGGGAGTACATGAAATAACGTGTTAGAAAGAGGAAGATTTATTTTTTACTTTTTGTAGTACCTGGGATGAAAAATGCTCTTATATAGAAAGAGCATAACTTTATGCAATTTTAGTCTGCTTATAAAATTATTTTAGTACTGTTTTAGTACTGTGACTTATTTTTAGGTTTGGACAATATTATTTTATGATGTTAGTTCACTTAAAAAATTCAAACTCGTATGTAAAAGCAAACATGAGAAAATTATGTATGATAGTCAATAATATAAGAATCATAGAAGAAGGTTGACTCTGTTCCAACTTTCTCTCTGAAGTTCTAAACTATTCTCATTTGACAAATTTATGCATCTAGGCTTTGAACTGTTTATTTAAAAAATTTACTATGACTTTTAGATTGTTTTGAAATGATAAACTAAATCATAGAGACTGGAATTTAACCATTTTCTTTCATGTTATCCTAAGTGGAGAAAAATAATTCAAATCAAGAGAGATGACACAATCTTCAATTTTAAAACACAAGAGGTTCAAATATATTAGGTGAATGCACCTGACTCTGAAAATATTCAAATAGACTGGTATGACTAGACGTGAAATATTTTGCAATTCCTTTACATAAAAGGATAAAATATGTTTAAGAGACACCATCATTAGGCATTAATGCCAGCTAAACTACTTTAATGAGTTAGAAAGCTGCTTTGTAAGGATTGCAGCAAGAAGGAGTAACAGAGAATGCTCCCCAAATAGGCAACATGTGTTTGTCACATGATGCAATCAAGGTATAAAAGCACACTGGTCCAGACCATGACAATCACACTCACCAACTTGAGCAGCATATCACTTCTCCTACTCCGACAACATGAGTTATTACAGCAACTACTACGGAGGCCTAGGCTATGGCTCTAGAGGCTTTGGTGGCCTAGGAGGTGGCTATGGCTGTGGCTGTGGTAGCTTCAGCAACCTGGGTTGTGGCTGTGGAAGCTTCAATAATCTGGGCTATGGCTATGGATCCTGTGGCTCTGGTTTTGGAGGTCATGGTTGTGGCTTTGGAGGCTATGGATACCGCTCAGGCTATGGATGTGGCTGCTGCCGTCCCACTTGCTACAGGGGATATGGATTCTCTGGGTTCTACTAAACTGCTGACAACAGGCTCAACATCTGTAGTGAAGTAGAAGTTTCTGCATAAAGGCTCGTGAAGTGGACATTCTTGATTAATGATAGAGACAACAAATATCTAGTTGCTATAAATTTTATATGAAGAATATCTAAATTCATGCCCATAGAACCATTCTAATATTTACATCCTATACTTTTTGTCTTTTTGCCTATAATTGAATGGATTATCTGCTTACCTTCCAATAAAATCTTATATTTGAAATCATTAATGACTTTTGTTTGGTTCATGACAAATTTTATTAATGTGCTTAGCTTATACTTACTAGTCAATGAAAGAAACTATCACCTCAACTTAGAACAATTTTCTCTTCATATAACTCACGTATGTATGTATGTATGTATGTATGTATGTATGTATGTATAGAGAAGAGCAAATCTACATTAAAATTAAATTGATTTAAATTGATTATAATTTAGTATGTTTAACTCAATGTAATTTAGTATTGTTAATAGTTTAGTATTTCTAACTCTTAGTCTAATTTATATGTAGATTTAAGTGGACAATAAAAAATTTAACCCTTTGATTTATCCAAACACTTATGTGTAAAAGCATATTCATGAAGATTTCATTTATAGCAAATATTTCAATTTATAAACACTTTCTTTACTTCAAACAATAAATAGTATATACCTTATAAGTCTCTCTCAGCTTCCATGAATATAGTTAAGTTTATGGCAAGGTTAAAGAAGCTTTTCTTTTAACATCATTGCATCATTTGAAAAAGACTTACTTTCCCACTTATTTCTTTTTTGTAACTAAATAAATATAGGCAATTTTATTGTTAAATTATTATAAAATATTTAAGATATATTGGTTTAATTTCATGAGGCTAGAGTTATTTGTATCAGAATTGCAATAATTTAGCTCTTACAATAATCAAAGAATGAGCTAAAGGATCTAGCAGAGGAATCATTCCTGAGATTCTTTTTTTTTTGTTTGTTTTTGGGTCACACACAGCAGTGCTCAGGGGTTACTCCTGACTCCATGCTCAGAAATTGCTCCTGGCAGGCACGGGGGACCAAATGGGGCACCTGGATTCGAACCGATGACCTTTTGCATGTAAGGCAAACGCCTTACCTCCATGCTATCTCCCGGGCCCCCCCATTCCTGAGATTCTTAAACTTCTTAGACTTAGTCACAATTGTTTGGCTTTAAAATGACTCATTGATTATGAATATTTTTACAGATTTAAAAACAAGGATAGTATAAAATTTGAATCGTGAAAAAAAAATTTTGCTATACATTCCTCTCTTCTGTTTATGACTGCATAGATCTATTTCTGAAGTGATGGAAAATGTTTTTATATTTAGTAAAATATTTCGTTACATCCAGAGAATCTTTTTCACAACACCCTTCAATATAAACAGCAAAGTTGATAGTGAATTAAAAACTAAAATGTAAAGACAATTCAAACCTACCTTTGATCTATTAAAAAAAGTAAAAATTAATAACATAGGAAATGTCTTGCTTTACTTTGTGCCTGTGGTAAAGTAGATTTAATTTGACTTTTGCTTTTATGTTGCTAATGGAATTTAATTATATAAATATTATGATAAAAATTCTTCTATGGTACCATCTCACAAAACAGAGACTTGCACTCATCACAGAGAACAAGAACAATCAGTACTGGTGGTGAAGTGGGGAGAAAGGAAATCTCATTCATTACTGGTGGGAATGCCATCTTGTCCAGACGGTATGAAAAAAAATACGGAGATTCTTCAAAAAACTGGAAATTGAGCTCTAGTATGATCTAGCTATATCACTCCTAGAAAAATTCTCTAGGAACAGAAAAATGCAATACAAATATCCCATCCTCACAGCTATACTCATTGCAGCGCTATTTACAATTGCCAGTTTCAAACAAGATGTCCTTCAAAGAAACTGTGGTACATAAATACAATATAATATTATGCAGCTGTCAAAAGAGATGGCGTCATGAAATTTTCCTATAGGTGGATGGACAAGGAAATGATTATGCTGAAATAAGTCAGAGAAAGAGATACACACAGAAGAGTCTTGTTTATCTATGGGTCTTAAGAAAAATAAGGGATATTATATAATAATGCTCAGAAAAATTTCTTCTATGAAGAATTTATCATTTTAGTGTTGTTGAAATTTATAATATACTCATAGCTTCCATCTGTGCTATGTTAATAAATAAAAGGGATGGTTTCACAATAATACATGAAATGAAGCATCTTGCATGTGGACTACATATATATAAATTCTATTTCAAAAGTAAATCAGACATTTAAGAATCAATGAATTGCAGTTTTAAATGCTATCAGGGGATTTGAATTTGGATGGTGGTAAAATATAATACTCCAAAGAACAGCAAGAGTGGGAAATGAAAACAAAATAAGCAGAAATCAGCATCCACTAGGAATGATGGAATATGTTTAGTAGTAAAGAAATCTATTTGAAGAATTTTTGTTTTGTGCCTGAAGACAGGCTGGTTATTTCCCCCCTCAATTAAAAATGAAGGAATGTAATGTGAGGGCAAGGGTGTTCTAACTAGATAGTAGGGTGAACTTGAAACATGTAATGAACGTTGGCTTCTTGTTTTGTTAGCAAACAGATCAATGTGTTTCTTCTCGGAGTGAATAATGTGAAATGACACAAAAGAATGCCCTCCTGTTGGATCCCAGTTTTCTGCTCAGAGTATATAAGCGCACCTGCACAGTTGTCCCCATTCACATCCAGATCTTGAAGAGCAAGTTCAACTTGAAAGCCCTCACACCATGAGCTACTCCAGCAGCTCCTTCGGAGGCCTGGGCTATGGCTATACAGGCCTGGGTGGCATGCGCCTTGGCTTTGGCTCTGGATTTGGCAGCTACAACACCCTGGGCTTTGGCTTGGGTAGCTTCAGCACCCTGGGCTCTGGCTATGGAGGCTCTGGCTCTGGCTTCGGAGGTTATGGAAGTGGCTTTGGAAGCTATGGATACCGCCCAGGCTATGGATGTGGCTGTTTCCATCCCACTTGTTGCCGGGTTTATGGATTCTCTGGGTTCTACTAAACTTCTTTCAGCAGACTCCACATCTGGAGTGAAGCAGAATTTTCTGCACATAGGCTCAGGAAATGGAGTTTCTTGATCAGGGTTATTGACACAGAAATATTTAGTTGGTATGGGTTTGGTATGAAGAATTCCTAAATTCATGCCCATAGCTCCTTCCTAGTCTTTGCATCTGTACTTTTTGCCTTTACAATTGATGTATTATCTGCTTGCTTTCTAATAAAATCATATTCTTGAAACAATTAATGACTTTTGTTTGGCTCATGAAACAATTTCTGTTTACGTGGTTGGTTTATACTTACCAGTAAATGACGTATTCTATCTCCTCAATTTAGAAAAATGTTGCTCTTTATACATTCCACATATATAATGTATATATATACATTATATTATATATATTATATACATTATATATATTATATATATGTTATATATATTATATATTATATATTATATATATTATATACATTATATTAAATTAATTTGGTTTCAATTCAGTATTTTAACTCTTAATCTGATTTAGGAAATATGTAGATTTTAGTGAACAGTGAATAAAATCTTTTAACCATTTGTTGTATCCATAATCTAGTGTGTCAAATATTCATGAAGATCATCTATAGAACAAGTATTTCCATTTATAAAATATTTCTTCACTTCATGCAATAAATAGTTTATACCTTGCAAATCTCTTTCAGGTTCCATGATTATAGTTGAGTTTATAATTAAAATTACAGATGCTCTTAGATATAGTTTTTAATTAAAATAGCATTATGCTGATACTATTTTAACATTAACTCTCTATGAATTTTTACCTACATTTGCATGTCTATGTGCTTCTATATGTCAAGACATCAATGACATCATTTGAAAAAGACTGATTTGTCCATATTTAGGTAGATCAAATCTTTATTTTTTTCCTTGAACTTTCAGAACACTCTAGTTTGAGGGCAATAGATAATCCATCTGAATGTTGTAGATTCTCATTGTGTGGCACCACTATTGTACATCTCATTAGGTAGATTAGGCAGTGGTCTTATATCCTATGGATATTCCTCTTATTAAGTTTAAAAGTCAAGCAACTGTTAATGCCACGAGATGGAGAAACAATATGTATAATATCCATTGCTTTGTTTTAGTGTACTCTAGTTTGAGTCTTAGTTTTTCCTTATAAGAAAAACATGTAATCTGTAGATTTTCATAATTTTCGGAATGAAACTACTTGTTGGTCAATAAAATGATCTCTACTCCTCATTTCTATTAACAGTTGTGTCTCATAATCAACTCATTGTTTTTTAGCAGAAAATTTTCCAAAAAAAATTACAAAGTTCAGTGTTCAAGTTTTTGAGGTCACTGAATTCACAATAAAGCAAAAATTTAACAAAGGACATATTCAATTCTCCAGTCCTCAAATTGTTATTATCTTTAGGATATCTTTGTTCTTTAACCCATAACAAGTAAAATAAAATTATTTACTTAATAATTTAACAAATTTAATTGCTAACCACAAAATGTGTTTCCATATACTTTTTAATATTATGCATTAATGTTATGTGTCCCCATGTATGTGTGAATATATATTAATCATTTCCTTTATAAGTAATGAATATACAATGTTATATGTATTTGTCTATTTTCTTTTTGTGACTAAATAAATCCAGCTTGTTTCAACATTAAATTTTTATAAAATATTTAAGATATGTTCTTTTAATTTCATGAGGATATAGCTATTTGCATCAGAATCACAATAATTAGCTCTTACAATAATCAAAGAAACTAGCTGACGGACTAACAGAAGGATCATTCCTTAGATTTTTTTTTGTTTGTTTTGGGGCCACATTCGGTGGTACTCAGGGGTTACTCTTAGCTATGCACTCAGAAATAGCGCCTTGCTTGGGGGACCATATGGGATGCTGGGGATCGAACCCAGGTCTGTCCAGGGTCAGCTGCCTACAAAGCAAATGCCCTATTGCAACACTATAATTCTGGCCCCTCATTTTTTATAGTCTTAAACTTCTTAGACTTAATCACAACTGTTTGGTTTCACAATGACTCCTTGATTATAAATATTTTACAGATTCAAAAATAAGAATAATATAAAATTTAAATCAAGAGAAATGGGATTTTACTATACATTTTATTTTATTGCCCCCATAGATCTATTTCTGAAGCTATGGAAAATGTTTTTAATTTTTAGTAAAAACTCTCTTTACATACAGATAACCTTTTCCACTACTTTCTTCAAATAAACACAAACTTTAATAATGAAATAAAATTGAAAAAGAAAGACAATCCAAACTTGCCTTTGATCTATTAAATAAAGTAAAAATTAATAACAGAAAAGTAACTTGTTTCACTTTGTGCCTATGATAATATTAGACTTAATTTAACTTTTGCTTTTCTGTTGCTAATAGACTTTTAAACTATAAATATCATGATTAAAATTTTTCTCTCCATGATGCTTTTATATTTTATTGACTTGAAGTTTTTACTATATTCCTAGCTTCCATATGTGTTATGTTAATAAAGAAAAGGGATGTTCTAAATTTGCAACCGGGTGCTGTATCATAGTAAACTACATATACAGTTCTCACTATGACAATGTCTTGATAAAATACTTACATTTTCCCATTTTCTTTTGATTATATCTTCCAATATAACCTAAAGCTTATAATTGTAGATACCAGTGAAATAGACAACTGCACAACACATACTTATGTTCGAGGACCCACACATTGATTTTGCAAATTACTATTATATCTTTCCCAATTTTTCTTTTTAATTATTCTTTTTATTACTCTTTCTTCTTTTCTTTTCTTTTTCTTTTTTTAATTTTGGCCAAACCCAGTGACTCTCAAGGCTTATTCCTGGCTATGTGCTCAGAAATTGCTCCTGACTTGAGGGACTGTATGGAAAGCCAGGGAATCCAACTGCGGCCCATCCTAGGTTAGCACATGCAAGGCAAATGCCCTACTGCTTGTCCCACCACTTGGCCCCCTTTCTTTCTTTCTTTTTCTTTTTCTCTATTTCTTCCTTTTCCTCTCTTTCTTTCTTTCCTTTTTCATTTTTAATTCAAGCTATGGTACGATTATATCATAATGCTTATGCTGTTGGTCTTTTTCCAGGAAAGGAACCTTGATGTACAAGGCATGGCAAATGATACTATATAAGGTAGACTCCTCTTATAGAGCTCTCTTCCATTTTACATAGTACTCTAGTAGTGCAAAGTATTGTACCATAAAATGCTATGTACATATCCTGAAAACTTTATTTAGCAATGTTCACCCCGCCATCAATGAAGCGACAAGAAATCTCAAAAACCTGTTACCCTCTGAGCATTGATATATATATATATATATATATATATATATATATATATATACATTGATATACAATATAGGCATGGCTGCATGGCTTGTGTACAGTATATATATATATATACTGTACACAAGCCATGCAGCCATGCCTATATTGTATATAGACCCTCTCATATATTATTGCTCCTCCTCCCCATTCAGAACTTATATCCTCTCATGCCCTCAATCCTGATTCATTAACTCTCCATATTAACCTTACTTACCCTCAG
>PVKC010025168.1:0-16692 GCA_004027635.1 Crocidura indochinensis | reverse complement strand
CAAAGATGAAATTCTAATCTGAATAAATTGCTGATAAAATGAGAACACACTACAATGTTCTCAAAAAGTTAAGGTATATGGGGTTGGAGTGGTGGCACAAGTGGTAGGGCATTTGTCTTGCAAGTGCTAACCTAGGATGGTACTCAGTTCGATCCCCAGGCATCCCATATGGTCCCCCAAGCCAGGGGCAATTTCTGAGCGTATAATGAGGAGTAATTCCTGAGCGTCACGAGGTGTGGCCCCCAAAATAACAACAAAATAATTAAGATATGTGGTCACACTTCCATAGAAACTTATGTTATCAAATAAGAGTATTTGCTTGATTGAAAAATGAACAGTAGAATTTTAGACAAACTTCATTTAAATTCTGACTGTCTTCCTTTCCAATGCCACTTCATCATTTCTTTATTCCTAGCTGAAATAAAGCTTTGAAAATCGGTTTCAGTAAACTATAACTAGGATGGAGACTCTGTAGTCTAATAAAAGTAATCAATGCTATGTCTGTTGATTATCTATATGTTTTCTTTGGGGAAGAATTTGTTAATTGCATCAACAAATAAAAAGAGGAGATAGTAGATAGTTACATTTTGTTATTAAGATTTTCCCTCTAAAAGAAGATAACTGCCATATAACCCAGAAATTCTATTATTTTGGGATATGTATGCTCAAAAGAGTAATTTGGAAAGATATATATGTGTATATATATATATATATATATATATATATATATATATATATATATAAACACAAAGGTTCAAAGATAGTTGAATGGATGAAAAAGTTGGGGTATAAAGGATTAAACTATATATAGTTTTCTGTAATCTGGATAGAATTTATGGTCTATCCACATCTACTCTACAGTTTCATCTATACTGCAGTAGACTTAAGTGAAAAAAGTGAAATACATTCAGTTCTTAAGTGAAATGTGTCTGAATAATTCTCTTTGTAATTGGCCCATGCTACACTGAGACAAAGACAAGGACGTAACATCAAATAATGATAAATGCTTGGCGTTGAATTAAAAATTCAGATAACTCAGATTACCAAGCAATAGGGAGAAGAGAAGAGGAAAATACAGAAGTAGAGGAGAAAGTAATAGAAGGACATTTGTGGATGGTATCCAGTGGTCCTCAAACTTCGGCCCACGGGCCACATATTGTATTTGTTCCCGTTTTGTTTCTTCACATCAAAATAAGATGTATACAGTGTGCATAGGAATTTGTTCGTAATTTTGTTTTTACTATAGTCTGGCCCTCCAATGGTCTGAGGTACAGTGAACTGGGTCCCTGTTTAAAAAGTTTGAGGACCTCTGGTAGGTAGTGGAGAGTAGTAACTTTGTACATCAATAACAGAACTCTCAACATTATTGTAACCATATTCATCTAAATTTAAATTAAAAGTTAATATTTTTTAAAGTGTATTTGAAAAACCTAGATGTGACATATTGATAAAATAGAGTTTATGATGAAATATTACTATTTAGAGATGGGCCTGTGGAACATAATTTTGTCTAGCTGAGGTCATGAGGGTGGGGCTCTCATGATAGGATTAGTGTCCTTTATAAGAAGTGACTATTGCTCTCTCTGTGTCATGAAAAAGCATACAGACAGAAGAGAAACTTGTGCAAGCCAAGTTCTCTCACAAAGAACTAAATCTGCTGGTACCTTCATCTTTGACTTCCCAGTCTCAGCACCATCAGAAATAGTTTTCATGATCTGCTATAACCAATATCATAGCCGGGTTGATTAAACGATAGCTCAGACAGTAACAGAAACCAAATAAGAAAACAGAGTGACAGACTGACTACCCTACAAAGAGCTGGAGCTGAGATGCCTGGAGATCAAGCAGGCTCAATTCAGTGTACCAGACTACTTTTACCCAGTGGTTAATCGAAAAAGCAATTCAGTTCTATTACAGGATTTTCAGAGAAAATACAGACTATCTCAATTGTAGCTATTTTTTTTTCTTTCTACCATGTGGAAAATTTAAACCCTTTCAGCAGACAGCCTGCTTGCACACTCTCTGGAGATACAAAGATCCTGGCAAGCTCTGTTCTCCCAAATCACCCTTCTCCAATTACAGTCCCCCCGGGTTCCTTAGTTAGCAGGCCCCAGCAGCTCCTCTCTATGGAACCAGTTTTAAGGTTGGGGACTAATGCATCACAGGTGGGTCCTGGCTCCAAACTTATTCCAGATGGTCTCACAGTTTAAGTTTCCCAGCAAGTCATTAGATTTTTTTGGCTATCCTGGGATCGTTAATGATGTTGAAGAACCTTGAGTCCCAAGGATGGCAGAGATACATTCTGAAGCCAGGACATCTGAGAGATATTGGAGCACCTGCCATAATATATGCATTCATGGGGGAGTCAGCATATGCTGCTCTTGACTCTCAAAGGTCACTGTGAGTGGCCTATGATTTTGGCATTATGAATGGTCTGTCTGCCTGGATCACAGAACAAATATAAAGGAATCATCTGTTTCCAGAAAATATTGCAGAAAACAGCTTAATTGCTGACCGGCTCTAGAGAAAGTAAGGATATATCCCTGAACCCAACGAATTACTGCACCAGTTAGTCCTGGGGCTAAGACATACTTGGGCAATTGTTCAGGGCTATAGGGTGAAACAAAAGGTTTTAAACCTTTAGCAGACAGATTTCTTAGGAAAATTATAGCAGCCTGTTAATTACATCTTTTTTATTAGTTAATAGCTCTATTCTAGAAAATAGGTTTAATTCCTATTCTATCTGGAGTGTTTCCCAAAGCAAATACTAGAATTTGAATCAAAAAGCTAAGCCAAAGACTTTTAAATTTTCGCATAAAAGAAGGCATATTTGAATTATTCAAGTTTTAGATTCTTAAAAAGTCATAAACTTTGGGTCAAAAGTGTGTCGTTTAAAAACAAATTATTTTTAGATCAATATCTCAAGCCCCTCTGAAGCTTGGTGAGTTGGAAGGAAAAACAATTCTATTTTTGTTGTCTTCTTGTTTTTGTTTTTGGGCCATACCCAGTGACTCTCATGAGTTACTCCTTGCTCTGTACTGAGAAGTCACTCCTGGCAGGCTCGGGACCATATGGGATGCGAGGGATCCAATCCAATTTGGCCATGTGCAAGGCAAACGCCCTACCTGCAGTGCTATAGCTCCGATCCCCTGACAGCTATTTTTTAATGAAAATATTATTTTTATGAAACAATGACTTACAAAATTGTTCATGTACAGTTGTTTCAGCCTACAATGTTCCAACATATATCCTACCACAATGCGACCCTCCTCAGTATACTCACTTTCCTCCATCCACCTAGCCCTCCCTCTCAGCAGGCACATTAAATATGTACTTTTATTTCTTGCTCCAGCAAAACTTATTGATTTATTTTCTGATAGTTTAATTCACCAGTTCTTTAAAAGTCAATGTGATTATTGCTGTATGATTTAAAACTATGCAAATAAATTTAAATTTATTTAAACTATATAAACCTATGTAAACCTATTTACTTACTTATGTATATTTATATATACTTATATAAGTATATATAAGTTATTTAATATAATATGTCTATTTTTATTTACATAAATACAATTGAACTGTCATATAAAATATATCGCATTAAATTTTAATGATCATTACTACAATGTGACACAGTACAAATCTTCCCTGTCATTGATCAAACTTCTTAAAAAAGTAATTCTGTGCTAATACATTTTTGAGTTTACATAATATAGGTAAAACTTGCAAATGTAAGATTTAATAAGAGTAAAGCAAATTAAGATAAGTTAAAGGGGGGGAACTTCAGTATTTCTAAAAAACTACAAAGCATTATACCTTAAGAAAGAAAGTAATGGTTTTGTAATAGAAAATATTTTATAGATACAATTTAAGTGTGCATTAATACATAAGATTGCAATAAAATCTATGGGTGTAAAAACTGATAAGAATGGAACATTTAATACAAATGAAATGATATTTTATTATATAAAATAAATCCTTTAGCAAGCTAGGAGTAATGAATTTTTCTTCATCTAGTAGGGACAACTGTACTGGAGTAAATGCCATATATAATGCCACATGATGGGAAGTTTGTCTTGTCATTTAAAGAAGATCCTTTAACACTTCTTATAAAACTAGTTCTGCATTGTAACCAATCTTTAATGACAAAAGAACAAATGGGCCTGGGCAGGCTGGCAGTTAGGGGGTGGTAGCAATTGATGAACTCTGTGAATATTGGTGGAGGGAGGTTGATACTGGTGGTGGGATTGGTTCTGAAGTATTATATGTCTAACACAACTATAAATAACTTTGTAAATCACAATGGTTTAAATAAAAATATAAAAAACTGGTTTCAAGGCAATGAGTCTCCAACGCTGTTTCCTGCCCACAAAGATTAGAGCTATAGAATTTATAGAATTTAGAAGTTATAGAACTATCATGTCCTCAAATCTGAGTGATAATCTAGATGAATAGAGTGTCCGTGGTAATGTGTTCCTCTCATTATTTTTGTATGATATCCCTGTCTTCATTCTCTTCTGCCTCATAGTCTGCCAGATAGATCTGGTATAAATCTTAGGAAAAGGAAAGCACATAAATTCTTTTTTTGATCTTGTTTCTCTCTTTATTCTGTCTCTATTTTTGGATTTTTTTATTTTGAATACAATGTGTCTTGGAGTTTTTCTAATGGAATCTATTTTCATTCACTGGAATCCTTTGGGTCTCTCAGATCTCTGTATTAAACTTTGAGAAATTCTTGATCCATAATTTCTTTAATGATTTTTTTCTTCAAATTTGCCTCCCTGCTCTTCAGACTCTAGGATGACTTCAAGAGAAACAATGTATGAAATGTCAGAGTTCTCTGGTAAGTTATTCATTATTTTCCAGGCAAATTTTGACTTTTTTTATATAACCTATCAATTTTGCTTCTTCAAAAAAAAGACCTTTATTTTTTCCTTGTAGTTTTTGAATTTCAGCACTCACACTTTTATGCCATTGTTTCACTGAGCTCATTAAACGTACAATAACGTCACTAAAGTTGTTGCCTGTAGATTTACCGATTTAGTGCTGATTGAGTCATCTGTGTCATTTTTTTCTTTAAATCAACTGCTTATTTAAACACCATGGTTACAAAATTGTTCATTGTTAGGTTTCAGTCAGAATGTGCACCATCTTTAATCAGTGTGTTATTTTTATATCATTAAACTTAGTGAGCTTCTATACTTCGTCCTCATCAGGTTTGCTGTGCTTCTACTGTGTGGTGGGTACTGTAAAGTTTGGTGAAGCTTAGACTGTAAAATGGCTGAAGTTGGGTATCCTGATAGCTATTTCCTTGAAATTGGAGCAATCCCCCCAAAAGGTATTGATTTCTTTGAAGTTTTCTCACCATAATTTACTTTTTGTAATTCTCCAAGTGCCAACTAGGCATCATGTTAGGTAATATAAAAATTTTAGCATAAGAGACAAAACTGTTATTTAACTCAATTCAACAAATATTTGTTGAACATTCACGTGCCAGTTGCTATGTTAGACAGTGAAGAGAGAGGAGTATGCAATAGTGCATCATCCCTGGAGGGGATTAGGGTTCACTGTTTCATACACTCAATGTGACAGTGTGCTTATCTCTGAAACTAGTTGTCATCTACATTAAGGGATTTAGCCATTCTGTCAAAATCCGCAAAGCCCAATCAACTCCACTCCCTCAGAATAGTCAACCTGAGTTTCAAGAGGTGAGCAAGGAAGTTTGTGTGTGACCAACCTTGAAATCTACATAATTTATCTATGAAATAATCATGAGCATTCAGAAATCCCCAAAGTCCTCCTCTTGATCTTTGGATTCTATTCAGATACTACTGAAAATGACCACTTTTGATAGTCTCATTTTACTCCTGAAAAATGACAAAAAATATTACTGATGTTAAAGATTCTTTCAGCCAGGGTGGTAGAGACTATTACTTGCTAAATTCAATCCATTATTTCCTTTAACTTCATGATCAGATCACTTTCTTTAGTTCTAAAAGACTGCATTATTGGCCTCCATTTGGTTGGCAGTGAAATAGTTGTTTTGTTTTAGGTTGTAAATTTAACATAAGTAAAGAAACAAGGATTTAAAAAATTTATGTATCGGGGGAGTTAAATGTTATAACTGTATTACATTGGATAGAGACCTAAGTAAATATAATATGATTCTACTTTGAGCCTAAGTCTATATTAAGTATATATATGTATATCAACTCTTTTCATTAATTAAAATTTCACCTCTAAGCAAGCTGTTTCCTGTTTCCACCACTCACTTAGGGCCACACAGTTCATTAGTAACCAGACTAAAACTTGAACTTTAGTTTCTTTCACTTGAAATTGGACTTACTAAGGGTAAGAATTAATGGAATTTGAGATAATATAGGCAAAGTACCCAGTGTTGGCCTTAAAACTGTAATATATTTAACACTATCTCAGATTACCAAGTAGTTGGTGGGGGGAAGATATGAGAAATGGAGAGGTGGACTAGAGGTGAAAACAGGGACAGTGGTGGAGGGTATTGGACACTTTAATGGCATAAGGTACAGTGACAGTGACTTTGTACATAAATGTTACTACTGTAAACTGAACATCTAATTATGGTAAATATTATAACAAAAAGGGTAAGATCTCCATAATTTCAGTTTTGCTTTCCCTTCCCCAAATTATATTCTCTTTTCTCTCCTACATATTTCCTTTACTGCTGGCATGCAGGATGCCAGCAAGATAATGTCCAATCTGTTGAGAGCTAGATAATACAATGCATATAGTGCTTGCTTGCTTTACATTATATGATCAGGTCCAATTCCCAACACTTCATATGTGATCCCTGCCGGGAGTGGCTCAAAAGTCATTAAAAAAGAAAACAATGTATTGGCAATCATCTTGAGTTCTTTTAAGAATACATGAGTATGTGCAGTGTGTCCTCATGCATGCTTCTGGTGATTGGAACAGTGATTGGAAAAAGTGGTGAGGGATAAAAAGGTTATAAACAGCTTCTGGTATCTATTTGGGTGACTGCAGAACATCTGCAAGCTTCTCATCACCCAGCCTAGAGACTGAAAGCCCTGATTGGGATCTGCTTTTAATACCCATTAAGAAATCCAAGAAGTTCCTATAGTGTAACATCAGGATATCTGAGTTGTTGTACATTGTAAAAATTCTGAATAAACAGGGCCTAAGAGTCAGCTTACTTAAGTGAGACCAAATAAGCCACATGAGTAGTTTCCATGCAAATGTGTATGAACATATACAATAAAAATGGCCCATCATAGTGCATTGCTTTTCCTTTAGTTGCTATGGGAAAAAATGGGGGTTCAGGGTTGTGAGAATGAGTCAATTGGCAGCTGCTGAATGCAGGTCCTGTCTGAGTACACTTTGTACAGTCCTACATTTGCAGATCTTGCCAGTGCCTGCCTCTGGGTTTCAGTTCAGCTCTCATCTTAGTTTCCCTCACTTTCACTCTTGATCCTACTGCCTGATTGATACCACTCCTAACTCCAGCATCTTACAGATTAGGTTAAAGCTAGATGATCTCTACTAAAGATCTTCCTCTCCTCCTTCAGGGGCTCTTGCATAGATATATTTACTTTATAGGAATATGCCTAGTTTACCCTTTGAACCACAGTTTGGGGAGAAGGAAATATAGTGGAGGAGAGGTGGAGAAAGACAATAAGAAATAATAGGGCTTAGGGGTCTGGGTGACAAAGGGACATCATTCGTGTTGAGGAAAGATATACCTAAATATCCATACCAGAGTCAATAACACTGAAACTATAAGATCCAGATTTTAACAATTAAATTTTAAAAAGTGCCTGTCAAGATAGCAAGCTGGGAAGGGCAGGAACTCGTGCTGGTACGAGATTTATGTCTAAGTCATGGTGCTTTCTTTAACAAACTAAAGCATCTTTTTAAAGGAAAAAATGTTTTTTGAATTGTCATTCTCAAAGTAAAGATTTTTATCAGTGCAGAGCAATGCTATTATGAACACTATTTTATAAACATGTTCATCATATAAAATTTAAACACTAGTAAAACCAAATTTTTGGTAGCTTTCCAATATGGATCTCTAAGCATAACAAAAATCAAGTTAAATAGCACTGGTTCTAAAAATTATAGTGAAGTCCAGGTAAAAATGGAAATATTTATGTATATCAAAAAACTGAAATTAAATTGAACATTATACAAAAGATCATTTATCATACATATTAAAAATGAAATAATAAAGTAGTCAAGAAAACACTGATTTTATCTTTGTTGGCAAGACTGTGTTTGTTAAGAGCTGGCTGTGTTTGACTAGTTTGTCTAGTCTTGTAAAATTTGATTCACAGAAATCTATATCAAAGTGAATGTCTGGAGGATTTGAATTTTTACCTGCAGATTCATGCCTGCAATCGAGGTGTTTCATCACTAGTTGTCAGTTTCTTCTTCATAAGGTTTTATAGATATACATTGGTTTGTGTATGTGTATTTATTGGAAAAGAGCCTAAAATAGTTGTTTTAGAGACTTACAACACCGATCAATTACAAACACTGATAGGTCATTCATCTCTGGACAGGAATAATGGGATTCTTCATAACTTGGACTTCATATTTTCTCAGGTCCAGGGATGTTCAGTTGAAAGCACCAGTTCCCCCCAACACCTTCAGCAGTTGCTACACTTGGGAGACAGGACATCAAATGAATACAAACATCTATCACTGGCTCCAACTGCTTGAAGAAGTGGAGCAAAAACTCCAGGAGAATGTGGCAGGAAACTTAATGCCAATCCAAGTATGGGGACAGCCTCTTGGGAGTCAGCCAGGTAAGCACATACCTGAAAGATGAGTGGGAATTAGCAGATGGAAATTTGAGGGGTGGGAGGAAATGAAAGTTTTAAGCAGTGAAAAGGTTCCATGCAGAAGCAATAGTATGTGCAGAGGTCTTAAACTAAACAATTCAGAACTATTTCTGCTTCATATGGAGGACTGAAATGAGGCTTCCCTTTTTCTTCTATACAAACACCCCCTGGTGAATGGTGTGAAGAGGAAGAGTCAGAGGTGGAGGATATGTCCTTACCCGAATCTGTTGCTGGGCTACTTGCAGTTTTGTGTGAGTTAGGAAGAGAATCTCCTCTCGGGACACATGAAACATCAGCCAAAGGAGCTAGCAAATAATCCAGGATGGATTTTTAACTCCATTTTATTCATTGGCTTTTGTAAAATGCACAGTGATAATGATGGAATCTGATATTCGGAAGATAATCAATGGGTGCCAAAATGAGGTTTATTAAATCTCTTTATATGAAAATTATCCAAATTTTAGAGAAAATTTCTTAGGTTTTGAGAGTCACATATTCATAACTGCTTGACTAGGCAGTTCTGGCTTAGAGTTTCTTAGAAGGATCTATTGAGATTGCTGAATCTATAGAATAAACTTAATGTGAGTCACTGATAGCAAGAACAGCTTCTGATTTGTGCAATTTGTGTCACAAGACCATGATGGAGGTAACAACTGACCCTAATTTAATGTGCATGGATTATACACAAGGTCATCCAAGGCTTTTAACCTATGTATCCATGGAATTTAGATTATTAAACATCTTTCTGGGACCTTCCTATTATAACCTGTTTGTAAGAGATAAATTGGAGGAGACTGGCAGGAGGCTTAACATGAGTAAGTAGAGAAATAATAGTTCAGATGACAATAGTAAAAGAGATAAAGAAAACGAATCAGATATGATGTAAGTGTATGCAGAATTATCAGGAACTTTTATTAGCTTATTAGTTGTCTATCCTTTTATATTCTTTAGATTCAGCATCGAGGATAGTTGGTTCCTGTGTTCTTGAAATAAGCTGCCGAGTCAGTTCACTCAAAATAAGTAACTTCTATATGCCAAGTCTGTACTGGGAGATTTAGTTTGTTATATCTCATTTGTGCTTCCCAAAATTGTTTAGACATTACATAATTTGACTAAAATCAGTGGTGGCTTAGAGTTGGAATTGGAACCAAATTTCAGGACTTAAAACCAGAAAATCCTTGATATCTATCTATTTTTGGAATCTAACCATTTCATGACATTTTAATGGTTATATACACTTGTTGTTTACCAAACTAGGAAAATTTGAGCTATTGTAATATTTTGTGTGTGTTAAAAGCATTTTCTTTTTTTTTGTTTGTTTGTTTTTTTTTTTGGTTTTTGGGTCACACCCAGCAGTGCTCAGGGGTTACTCCTGGCTCCATGCTCAGAAATTGCTCCTGGCAGGCACGGGGGACCATATGGGGCACCGGGATTCGAACCGATGACCTTTTGCATGAAAGGCAAACGCCTTACCTCCATGCTATCTCCCGGGCCCCTAGCATTTTCAACTGAATTTAAAAGATATTTAGGTTTATCTACTAAATATGGTAGATATTCAGGTTTAGAGTACATGATTATTAGCATACACCTACATCAATTTTATAAATGAGAAAGGTAGGGATTCAAGAGACTGCATGATATGCTTGTGATTTTAGAGATAGTGTCTTGACAAATTTCAGCTCCAGGATTCCATTCATTGTGCTGCAATCCCTTGGAACCATGAGAACTTCCAAGACAGATAAACCAAAGACAGAATAAAAAGAGACCATTCATTATGTTAAGTTGGGGACATATGTCATCAGACCCACATACACCTAAGTTCACACCACTTACCAGTCTCATGTCTTTGGAAAAATCAATTTAGTTCTTGGACTTAAGTTTCACCTTTAATGAAATATGGAACATTACATTTACCTTCAAGCTGTGCAACATTTAGATGAGCCAGGCTATTTTTTAGTCAAAAAGACACCATGTTCACTCTAAAAATTAACTTACTCCAACACTAGTCTCCTTTTGAAGCAGATTCACTTCATTTCAATGTTTCAAATAACTAAGTGAGACCAGAAGAAAGACAGCTTTTTCCTCTTGGTCTGTGCCAGAGCTGTAATTAAAATTTTTGAGGTTTGGGAAATGTATTTTTCCCTGGAGTCCACTACTCAGAGAGGTTCTATAGATGGATCTCTTGGGCGTAGAGATATCAACTCATGGCTCTTGGTCCTAAGTCTGGCTGTATCAATGAGGTATTTGAACCATATTTTCCTAATCAAATTTTGGATATTTGTACTATTTTCCCTTGAAGGTTTTTATTTTTTTAAAACTTGGAATAGCTAACTTTGTACTTTCTAATACCATGAAATTTAATATATACAAACTTTTGTAGCACTTTCCAATTTACAACTTACTTTAACCAATGTTCTTATTTCATCCTAAAATACAATGGAAAGTAGACTCTGAGCTAGTTCTCTCTTTCATTTGGGCCTAGAGCCAGGGAAGAATATATGGCTCTTGATAGTGAGGCAGAACAACTGGAAAGGTAGGGTTAGAGGTAACAGAGGGAAGAGATTGGTTTTTAAGAGACTATCATAAAAGTCTGAAGCAGTGGCGCAGCAGTAGGGCATTTGCCTTGCACGCAGCTGACCTAGGACAGATCACAGTTTGATCCCCAGCATCCCATATGGTCCCCCAAGCCAGGAGCGATTTCTGAGTGCAGAGCCAGGAATAACCCCTGATCATCATCGAATGTGGCCCCAAAACCAAAACCAAACCAAAACAAAAAAAGACAATCATGAAAAGTTTTGGAGAATAAGCAAAGTTCAGTATTTGCACTGAATTGTGATGTTTGTTGCAACCCATCCATCACATAGACATATATGTGACACAAAGTATAAAGCAAAGCCATATATTGGAGAACAAATCTTATTTATAATGATTGTGAGAAGTGAAAGTGAACTTTTCCAACCACTTTTAAGAGATGGCAGAGAATATATAAATTATGGTTCAACTTATTTTTGCGTATTCATTTGATTTCTTTTGATAATGACACAACTGTATTGAAGGAAACCTCAACTTTGAACAAGCTATATCAGTGATCTGAGAAACAAAGTACTTGAGTCATACATCCAAAAGTAGTTGCTTTCATATGAGTGCTTTTCTTCCTAAGTGAGAACATTGTCTTTGAGGTTCAATACTAAGAGAATATTCTATATATTCCTTGACTTAAAAAGTTGACACTCTGGGACCAGAGCGGTAGCACATAGTAAGGTGTCTGCCTTGCCCACGCTAGCCTAGGACAGATTTAAACCCCCTGCATCCCATATGGTCCCCCAAGCCAGGAGCGATTTCTGAGCTCATAGCCAGGAGTAACCCCTTAGCATCACGGGATGTGGCCCCAAAACAAACAAGCAAAAAAAGATGACACTCTGATTTTCAAGTGGAATAAGGATTGATATAAATAAAATCCTAGCAGTTTAACTAGTGAACAAATGTTAATGTTTTACTACTATCTATTCATTCTACGATAGAAGTCTTTAATAACAATAATTAAAAATGTTTGTTCAAAAATCATGCCATTTGCAACAAATGGATGTAATTGGAAGATATGCTGAGTGAAGTAAGAATAAAGGGGATAAATATAGAATGTTCTTTCCTTGTACATCAGTTCTCCTGTTATGTTGCCTTTGTTGCTATCTTGCTGAGTAGATACACCAAGTTATTTAGTTTGGTGGGGCAAAAAGTAAGGTGTGTTGGGGTCTTTGGGAGAGAGAGGTTGAGTATACTGGTGATATGTCTGGTGTATTTGTATGAGAAACTAGTATTAATAGTATTGTAAACCACAGAATCTTGATAAAAAATGAAAAAATTAATTATTCCCCTTTTGATTGAATTACCTCAATTTGTTAGCATTTTCCCTTGAACAAACTTTGTTTTTTTAGTTTTTGGGCCACACCCAGTGATGCTCAGGGGTTACTCCTGGCTATGCGCTCAGAAGTCGCTCCTGGCTTGGGGAACCATATGGGAAACCGGGGGATCGAACCACAGTCCGTCTTAGGCTAGCACAGGCAAGGAAGGCACCTTACCTCCAGTGCCACCACCCAGCCCCAAACAAACATTTTTAAATACAGAAAGACTAATGTAATAAGTTGATCCATTCCACGCTGGATTTTAATAGAAGTTATAATGGAGATATCCAAATAACCAATATTCCAAAAATTTTTTCGAGACTGAAATGATTGTAGGTTTATAATAGCAGAGTAGGAAAACTTTTATGATAAAATTTACATGGCATGATGTATGCAAGATAGCAGATGAGAAAGATTTAGGCATGCCTCCTCCATAAAACATAAAATGTACCATAGGAGGGGAACCAAAGTAACTTTGTAGGTGGTCTAGAATGGAGGAAGGATCTGTAGCAAATAAGAGAACCAACAACCAAGAGAAAGTTATACCTAGAGGGGTGGAAATTGCTTTGCATTTTTGCTTAGCCTCATTCCACCCTGAAGGCATGGCCATGTGGTCTGAAGAAAACCACTTAATAATCCTTAATTACTTCCTTGGGACTGAAGGAAGAGAGTGAAACTGGTATCCAACATTTACTCTCATCTGGGTGCTTGGATTCTGTGTTACATGCCTGAGAGATCTGACCGAGGAGAACATACTTTGGGTATCAGGTTGGAGGGCCTGAATGCAGTGACAGGTGTCAATAGCCCATGAGATCATTAAAAAAATCCCCAGACAAAGTTATCATGGACAAGAATATTATGGGCAGAAGAATACAATATAATGTTAAAGAACTAAGAAAATAGGGTGGAGAATATTCAAAGAGAAAAATGGCCATAGGTCCAGAGAAGTTAGGGAGATAAAAACCAATATATTTACAGATCCAAGGAAAAGTGGGATGATGTCTTTCAGTCTTTTCTGGATTAGAAAACTTAACTAGTGGTGGTATCTCCTAAACAGAGATAGTGAATATTTGAAGAAGCATTACAATATCCCAGTCTTTACAATGTTCTTTTTCCATTTTTATTTCTGTAATGGACAAAAACAAAACTACTTTAAGTGCACAGTATGAAGGTTTGATAGCTATATGTATTCAAAAAGATTCCCACAAATTTATTGAACACATTCCTATTTTCATGTTTCTTTTCTTTTCATTTTTTGTTAGTACTCAAGTTCTACTCAATTTGGATATTTCAGTTCACAATATTGCTGGTGGAAATCCCCAGGATGGGACTATAGGAAGTGTGAAAAAGAGAGGGAGCAGAGCCTTGAGAAGATCATTTACTGATTATCCCTACCATCTCAATCTCCCAGGAGCTTTTCCATGTGATATATGACTAATAAAAGTCTGTGATGAGCTCCTACATAATGCAAAACCTCACTACCCTGCCAGTCCCATGAAACAAATGTCAAGCTATGCCTGAAGTCTACTTGTTTTCTGCAGCATGGGAGATGATCTCTGAGGCCCGATTTCTTCAGAAGCTGTGAACTCAGAATGGAGGAGTTGTCCTTTACAAGAAAGTAAAGTCAATTCTAATCTTATCCAGACCTTTTCTGTGTCTGAGAGATGATATATAAAAAAATAGTAAAGTATAAGTTACAAGTGTGAAGTAAAGAGAGAGGAGAGTTAAAATACATGCTCAAGAGAAAATATGGGTTTCAGCAGAATGGATTTAACTACACATCACAATATTAAAGTATGAAAGTCCATATCTAAAGAGGAAAGCCATGTGAGACATGTGTATGGGCACTCTGTAACTAGCAAAATGATATGAGCAGCATATGCTATGACAACACACATGCCCTATAGCAACACATAAGTACTGGGCAACAGAACTGCACTCATTTCTTCCTCAGCCAAGTTAGTTTATATATACATTTCCTAGTCTGTCCCCACTCAGTCTGTTGCTAGGGTAGTTGCCAAGAGGGGATTTGAAGCAGTAGACAGACTTGATACTTTTATGGCCTTTGTTCCAGTAGTGAATCTCTCTTTCCAGAGTATCCAGCCACCACTATTGAAGTTTCTTTGCATGTTGCCTGAAATTCTGCATTTTAATTGTTTTAGGACTCCTCAGATGTCTTTTGTGTCAAAGGTCTCTGTGCCTCCAGCCTGGTTCTAGTTTCAGTGTTTTTTTCCCCAAATACTATACCAAGGACCCCTTATCTACCTACTTGCAAAATCTCAGAATATTACGTGATACACTAACTGCATCCTAAGATTCTATGATTCTTATAACTAAAAATGTATGATCTTTTACCAATCTCTTCTGCCTGCCCAACTTCATGGCAGCCAGTCTTTGTATGATTTTAACATTTTAATAAATTATTCACATGAAACCATGCAGTATTAGTCTTTTTCTGTCTGGCTTATTTAACAGTATCATGTCTCCAGTTTTATCCATGCTGTCTTAAATGGCAAGATTTCCATTAGCGTTGAATAATGTTCTCTTACATCCAGACATACAAGTTTTTCTTATCTATCCATCTGTCAAATACTTAGATTGTATCTTACCATGGATATTGTCAATGAATAATGCTATGAAAATCATGATGATGGTTCTTAGAAGAAAAGAGGAAAAAAATGGGTGGAGTGCACAGAGTGATAAGTTGGTTGAAGCTTAAAGTTAACATGCCTAAGAAACTTATAATAAACCATCAGGAATGCCAAAACACATTATGGGTGTTCCAAAGGCAAGGAAAAGAAAGTGATTACTTATGACATACTTCAAATTGGAATGGTTTTATCTATTATTTCTCTAAATGTAACTGGACTAAACATAAAATAGATACCAAAATATTGCCATATCAAATTCAGAACATAATCATGAAAGCTGCAAAGGAAAAACAACTTATCGAGTACAGTCTATTCAATAATATTAACAGTCTAGCTTGCATGATTTTTCTGAAAAATAAAATGAAACAATGTACTAATCTCTGTTTTTGGTAAAACCACCTTTTAGAAATGGGATAAATTTAAGACAAATGATAGAAATTAAGGAGTTGATAAAAATTAAGAAAAAGTATAAAATAAATATATACTTGTATTTAAAAGTATATATTACATAAATATGTAGATACTTGTGACAATGCCTTCTAGATTCTTTTGTGTGCATTACAAAAACTTCAGTTTAAGATTTATTGTGCAATTTTTATGTATTTGACTCTTTTGGGATTAAAAATAGTATGCTCAAATTTCATCCATATTTTTCTCATTTTTCAAAAGTAAAATATATCACATCTCTTCTTCCAAGAGTCTTCCCTAAAATCTTTGATTTACATATAAGGAAAATAAATTTAAGGCTAGTACCCTATTTGTTCAGACATAATCTTATCAGATGGTAGGAAAGCAATGCTAGTTTAAGAGCAAGTAAATCTTTTGTGGATAATGTTTCTCAAAATATTTCCAGGCCAATATCTCATATATACCTGGCATTTGCCTCTCTTCTCTAACCCAGTTGTCACTGCACTAAGTCCAGAGCCTTCTCACCCCTCAATTTCAATTATATTAGTAAATTGGTGTTACAATTGTGACTTGTCATGAGAACCCAAAGTGTGCTATTAAGATCCATTTGCTGAAGGCCATGTCTACTCTCACTGATAAAGAATATCCATTTGTCTCATTCCTGTCTTCTGGTCATATGTCATTGATGTAGAATACTAGAAGCAAGAAGGTTCGGGAAATGTGGTTCCCAGACCTCCAGCCCCAATGATAAAGCTGCAGTTGGAAGCATTATTTTCCACCCAAGACTCCACATGATCCAATGAGACATCTTCCTGATGTTTAGACTCTCCTATCCATTGAAGCCTTCTGCTGCCTGATAAACTGCACTAAAAATCTGGTTTTTGCCTGTAATTA
>PVKC010025167.1:0-16598 GCA_004027635.1 Crocidura indochinensis | reverse complement strand
TTCTTCTTCTTCTTCTTCTTCTTCTTCTTCTTCTTCTTCTTCTTCTTCTTCTTCTTCTTCTTCTTCTTCTTCATCTTCTGTTTTTTTGGGGGCCACACCAGGTGATGCTCAGGGGTTACTCCTGGCTATGAGCTCAGAAATCACTCCTGGCTTGGGGACCATATAGGATGCTGGGTGATCAAACTGTGGTCAGTCCTAGGTTAGCACATGCAAGACAGATGCCCTATCACTTGCGCCATGGCTCCAGCCCCATTTTATTAGTTTCTAACATAAAATAAGCTCCAAATTCATTATCCTCACACTCATTTTAAAATAAGGTTTTTTTTTATTAATACAATGAGATTTCTTAATTTTGAGAGGCAAAACTTTACATTATTTTCATATATTTTCTACAGTTTTCTTCTTTCTTTTTTGTCTTATTGATAACTTGGAAGAACTGAAGTTTAAAATATAGTCAATTTCAATTTATATTCCTTCCAAAATGCTTTCATGTACTATTTTAAGAAACCTTTGCCCAATTTTTTAGTTTGCAATGTCTCCTATATTCTATGTATTCTTTAAAACCTTTATAGTTTTAGCTTTTAAATGTAAGGCTTGTTGTACAATTTGAT
This sequence comes from Crocidura indochinensis, assembly GCA_004027635.1. NCBI lineage: Eukaryota > Metazoa > Chordata > Mammalia > Eulipotyphla > Soricidae > Crocidura > Crocidura indochinensis. The sequence continues at coordinate 15,987 of PVKC010025167.1, read as the reverse complement.
TTGGTTTTTGTACATATATGAAGTGTAGATAAAAGTTCACCTATTTTAGTATATCTATATTGAATTGTTTTACAATATTCTTTCTCCTAAATTCACCACAACCAGAACAGAAACACACATACAGACACACATACAGAGTTTATCTGAACACTATATTTGCATCCTCTGGACTTCTAATCATTACACTGTTGTCACACTATCTTGATTACATTCTGTATCTTTGCATTGCTTAGAAATAAGGTGGTATAATGCCCCTATCAAAAGTTTTCAGAAATTTTTAGGCTGAATCTGGAGAGAACTGTCATATTAGCTATGTTGAACTTCTTTTTGAGGGCATGGGGAATGGCAGCTGGGGCCACACCAGGCGGCTTTCAAAGTGTAGTCCTAGCTCTACTCTCAGAAATAACTCTTGTCAGGCTCAGGGGACCGTATGAGATACTGATGAGATCCTGAAGATCCCGGGTATATCTCGGGTCGGCCGCATGCAAGGCAAATGCACTCGGGTTCCAATGTCGAATTTCTTTCTTTCTTTTTTTTTTTTGGGTTTTGGGCCACACCCAGTGACGCTCAGGGGTTACTCCTGGCCATGCGCTCAGAAGTCGCCCCTGGCCTGGGGGACCATATGGGGCACGGGGGATCAAACCGCGGTTCGTCCAAGGCTAGCGCGGTAAGGCAGGGACCTTACCTTCAGTGCCACCACCCGGCCCCCCAATGTCGAATTTCTTAATGATGGTGACTGTTTTTTATAAAAATAAATAAATAAGTGGGGCCAGAGAGATAGCACAGCGGTTGAGCGTTTGCCTTACACACAGCCGACCCAGGAAGAATGGTGGTTATATTATTATATATAGTATATTATTTATTTGGTTTTTTGTTTTGTTTTGTTTTTTGTTTGTTTGTTTCTGTTTTTGGGTCACACCCGGCAGTGCTCAGGGATTTCTTCTAGCTCTTGGCTGAGAAATTGCTCCTGGCAGATTCAGAGGACCATATGGGATGCCGAGATCCGAACCACCGTCCTCCTTCATGCAAGGCAAACTCCCTACCTCCATGCTATTCCTCCAGCCCCTAGTATATTATTTCTAACAGCAATAAGTCCAGAGAACTAGCAACAGTTGCACAAGATATTATTCCCTAGCACAGCTCCATATGACCAGTCTGATATTGATAGCAGTGCCATTTGAGATCCACACTGCTGTCTGTGAGAAATTGTGCATTTCCCATGCACCACAATGAAGTGGTAACTACAAGTGTAATCACTGCAACAAAAGTATGTGAGCACCAAGCCCCAAAGTGTGACCGAAGGGAAGGGAATAAAATAAAATAAAATTTCAGATTTGGGGATTTTGCTCAGTTGTACAGTGCACAGGTTAATGACTATATGAATTTCTGAGAACAATCCTTGGCATAAAGGTATTGTTTTAACTCAAAGGAACCTATATATTTAATTAAACTCAAATAAAATGTTGATGACTTTTTTTCCTGAAATTGAAAACTCTAAAATTTGAGGAGAATCTCAAAATATTAAGTAACTTATTTTTAAAATAAATCTAGAGGGGCCGAAGAGATAACACAACAGTAGGGCATTTACCTTACAAGCAGCGAATCTAGGACAGAGAGTGATTCGAATCCCAGCATACCATATGCCCCCCCCCCCAGCCTTCCAGGAGCGGTTTCTGAGTGCAGAGCCAGGAGTAACCCCTGAGCGCCACTAGGTGTGATCCCAAAACAAAACAGAACAAAACAAAACAAACAAATAAAGTGCTGGAGCAGTAATACTGTGGGTATGGAGTTTGCCTTGTACTCAGCAGATCCAAGTTCAGTTCCTGTCATCCCATATGTTTCCATATGCTCACAAAATATATATAGTTGGTAGCATAGGTTTGTTGATATAGTAATTAAAAATTTGACATATTTTTTCAAGAATTATTTAATGTATCACAAATATTTGTCTAGTTTTATTATTGCACACTAGTGTTGATGTTTATTTGGAATTCGGAGAACTTACATTTTCATGAAATGTTTAGTAGAACTTAGCATTCACTTAGGAATTTTTCCTTGGAAATTTATAAAGCAAATTGTTTTTCTTTGTGGGGGTCACACTGGCCATATTCAGTTTGCTACTGACTCTGTGCTATAAGATCATATCTGGCAGGACTTGGGGACCTTATGTAAAAATGCTGGGGATTGTAGCCAGGTTGTTTGCATTCAATGCAAGCTTATTAACCACTAAACTATTTCTTCAGCATCAGAAAATGAATTTTTAGTACTAAACACATGCACCCCTGCTTTCTTTCCTTTGTTGCAGTGATCAGAAGTCACACATCCCTAGTGGTGTTTGCATGCTCAACCGCAGTACTCAGTTGAAGGTGGTACATTTCAGTTGTGGGATTTCCACATGTGATCATTGGGTATTAAACTTTTAGTTGATTTCTGGAAAGTTTTAAAATTACAAATTCAAAATTAATATGCAGTGTTTAAAGAAGAGCTAATAAGGAACTACATATAAAACCATCCCAAAGAAAATTGGTACGTAAGCGTCAAACTTCTGAAAACAAGAAACAAAGAACCTTTCAGAAAAATGAGAAAGGAGAGAAAGAGAAGATAAAAGAGAATTAAATTGGGAACCGGGAGGTGGCGAAGGAGGTAAGGTGCCTGCTGCCTTGCCTAGGACGGACCACGGTTCGATCCCTCGGTTCCCATATGGTCCCCCACGCCTGCCAGGAGCGACTTCTGAGCGCATAGCCAGGAGTAACCCCTGAGCGTCACTGGGTGTGGCCCAATAACCAAAAAAAAAAAAAAAAAAAGAGAGAGAGAGAATTAAATTGTAATTTGCCCTTAGATAAAACATTCTGATGACAGAAGACTTCTCACTCAGAAATCATAAAGATTTCTGTGAGGCTTAACATTTGTCATGTTGTTAAAGAAAAAGTCAGAATTCAATAAACGGGGAAAAAGTCTTGAAAAATAAAGTGAAAAGCAAGAAAAGGAAAAAAAAACAAATAAAACTTAAGAATTTATTGCCAGTTGGCATTTTCATAGATAATTGTAAAGGAAGTTTTTCAACTAGAAGGAAATGATAAAATAAAGGATCTTGAAATATCAGCAAAGAAAATTAATGGCATGATAAATTATGTTTAAATTTGATCTTTTTTCTTGTGTTTCAAATTGTGGTTGACAGCTAAAGCAATAATGATAACACTAATAGACTTCTAATGTAAGTAAAATATTTTAAATAATTTTAATTATCTAAACAGTTAAAGGACTATATGCAATCTAAGTTTTCTTTCTTTTTTTTTTTTTTGGTTTTTGGACCACACCCGGTGACGCTCAGGGGTTACTCCTATCTATGTGCTCAGAAGTCGCTCCTGGCTTGGGGGACCATATGGGAAACCGGGGGATCGAACCGCAGTCCGTCCTAGGCTAGCACAGGCAAAGTCAGGCACCTTACCTCCAGCGCCACTGCCCGACCCGTAATCTAAGTTTTCTATATGTCATTTAATTTCTATATTTAATTAACTGCTAAAATATCAACATTAGTAGGTACTGAAAAGTGACACGTGTGAATATATAATTTCTTTTTCTCTTTTGATTTGTTGGGCCATACCCAATTGTTTTCAAGGGTTATTCCTGGCACTGCATTCAGCAATCACTCTTGTTAAACTCAGGGGACAATAAGGATACCAGGGATTGAATCTTGGTGGGCAGTATGCAAGGCAAATGCCCTAAATGTTGTGCTATCTCTTTGCATACAACAAATAAAATACTGTTGGAATCATCAATATTAGAATATTGATCATTTAAATATCATACAAAATACAAAAAATACAAAATTTTATAATTACAAATGAGTACAAGAGACACATATCTGAAAATGTGATAAATTCACTTCAAATGTAACAAAACAAAATTGATTGAATTAAAAAACATAAAATAGGGGCCCGGAGAGATAGCACAGCAGCGTTTCCCTTGCAAGCACCCTATCCAGGACCAAAGGTGGTTGGTTCGAATCCCGGCGTCCCATATGGTCCACCGTGCCTGCCAGGAGCTATTTCTGAGCAGACAGCCAGGAGTAACCCTTGAGCACTGCCTGGTGTGTCCCAAAAACCAAAACCAAAACCAAAACAAAAACCCCAAAAATAGGGCCAGATATGGCGCTCGGAGGTTGCCCCTGGATCTATGCCCGGAGGTCACCCCTGGTGGGCACGGGGAACCATGTGGGATGCTGGGATTTGAGCCACCGTCCTTCTTCTGCAGGAAGGACAGACGCCTTGACTCCATGCTATCTCTCCCGGCCCAACTTTATTCATTGAATTACGTCTTTTATTTAATCTTTTTTTTAAAGCAATTTTTTCTTTAGATATGTATAAACATATATATTATTAGTTTTTGTAGTGTGTCTGTTTTTTTTTCTCTCCACCCCCAAATCCACCAGCAATATAATGTAGCACCACTTCATCCTGCAAAGGCATATTAAAAAAAGGGGAAATTTTACATATAAAAACAGCTCTTATCTACTAGGGATAAGAACTCATACTTTTTTACAACACAGGGGCATCTCCAACCCTGAACGTACGTCATGTGGAACCAACTTAGACCCCAGGGAATTAGGCACCGACCATCCAGCCTTGACATCTGGATCCCAGACATAGAAATGACAGAGTTCTCTACAACAGCCCCAGGAACCAAATCCCCTCGGACACTGCTGCTCGGACACCAACATGCGCCAGTTCTAAATTGATAACCTGACAACGAGGAAATGGGAACAACTTGATTTAAGAGCAAGTTGCCCTTCCTCAGCAGCCAACGATAAGACAAAATCAGAAGACATGTCACCCTTTGATCTGTGCAAAAGCCAAGATCACTATATACAGATGACTGGTTGTTACAACCAGGACTGGACAGTACGCATCCCGGGACCAACAACAGCAACAAAAAGCTCCAGCCTAGGTTTTGGTCTACGAGCAGTTCAACAAACAAGATCTCCAATTCCAGAGGTTTGAGACAATCGCAAATGAACGGGTCTTCTGGAAACATAACGAAAGACTCTATCCCAGGCTCCATCCTAGGAGCAGCATAATGACCAAGACCACCAACTACAGAAGATGGATTAACACGACACTGAAGAAGCAGAACTGCTAGAACCACAAAGAAAGACTTCATCATAAGCTCCATTCCTTGAGCTGCACAGACACCAAGATTTCTAGATACAGAGGTCTGATTTTACCATCCATGACGAAGCACAAGTCATTCATACATCACAAAAGCACTGAAGGAAGAGTAAATGATCATGCAAGGGGTCTATAGTTAATCCTATGACAGTGTACTTAAGGGTGGAGAAACCCTGTATCTCCTAGGCCAAGGGAATTCCCTCTATAATATCCCCCAATATTACTGTGCCTATGCAGGGGGGGAAAGAAAAAAAAAGCACAAAATAATCATTTTTCCACATATATTTATTGATTGATTGATTGATTTCGTCTTTATTTTAGTGTAGATATTGAAGTTGATGTCTCCAATTTTATTTTATTATTTTATTTTATTTTCTCTTTTTCTTTTTGCACTCCTGCATGGTTTGATTTCAGAACCGAGACTATTGTGTGGTGCTTGTATTTATTGCTGTAGTGCTCACTGGATATTTAATTTGATATTTCTTCTGTATTGTTGTGGTGTTTCAATTACTCCTTTCATGTCCTCTATCAAACTGAGGTTGAAAGCCTCTAGAAAGACTTCGCCCATTTTGAGCTTATTTGATTTTTAAAATTTTTTTATTTTTTTATTTTTTCTTATTTTTACCCCATTCTATTGCTTTTCTTTCCTTCAAACAAAACCACATAACTCGAATTATCTAGCTCCGCCTCTCAAATAGAGGGGGAAACAAGTAAGGGTACCAGGATCAAACATATAATGATCACTAATAGTAAGCTAGACAAAGAGGGGACCACCTACTCTAGCAGCCTGGGGGGTGATGATGGGGGATATGGGTTGCAGGAAGGGAACAGGGATGGGGGGAGGACAAATTTGGTGATGGGTATTCTCCTGATTCAATGTTAATATGTACCTAAAATACTGTGAAAGATATGTAAGCCAATATGATCAAAATAAAAATAAAAAAATAGGTCCAGATAAACAGTACAGCGATAGGGCATTTGCCTTGCACGCAGCTGACCCATTATGGACAGTGGTTCAAATCCCGGCATCCCATATAGTCCCCTGAGTCTGCCGGAGTAATTTCTGAGCACAGAGTCAGGAGTAACCCCTGATCAATGCCAAGTGAGGCCCAAAAACCAACCAACCAAACAACAACAACAAAAAAACAAACACATAAAATAACAAACATGCACAATTTATAATTATGATTCAATAAAAATTTAAAAAATCATATTAATTACAAATAAAGTAGATCTTAGGGCCAGAGATAGAGCATGGAGGTAAGGTGTTTGCCTTTCATGCAGAAGGACGGTGGTTTGAATCTTGGCATACCATATGGTCCCCTGAGCCTGCCAGGAGTGATTTCTGAGCGTGGAGCCAGGAGTAACCCCTGAGTGCCACCGGGTGTGACCACCCCCCCCCAAAAAAAAAGTAGATCTCATGAAAGAAAAATTTGCTAAAAACACAGGAGAATAACACAACAACCCACCCTGAAGACAAAGAAATCCTAAATGTTAGTATAAAGTAAGGGGCAAATGTGTGTAGCCATACCTGATGGCTCTAAAAAATGGGTAAGAAATATTCTTAATTATATTAGAAAATTTCAATATCACTCTGTCAAAATTGGTGCAAAAAATATAAGAATTTAAAAAAAAATACAAGAATTTGAAAAACTCAGCAGTATTATAGAAAATAGCAGAATACACAGTATTTAAAAGTGATAGAGAACATGGTTTGAAATATCATATTCTTGTCCACAAAACCAAGCTCAACAAATTAAAAGCATGTGTCTTAACATTGTAGTCAAACTGGAAATCAATAATACAAAAAGATAATGGGAAAACTACAAACACATGGAACAATCTAGATAATTTATGTATATAAAAAAAGAAATGTCAAGGGAAATAACAAAATTGCGTTGAGTTTCAGGTAATAAAAAAATTCAAAGCATGTATGAAAAATGAAAAACAATACCAAGAGGGAAAATCATAGAACTAAATGCTTACCTTAGAAATAAAGGGGGGAAATAAATCAATTATAATGAATTTATTTGTGTTAGCTGTTGGTGCCATTCCCTGTAGTCACTGGGCCACTCCAGGAAGTTCTGGGTGAGGAGCTAAGATATTGCGGATCAAATTCAGGGTCTCACATATTTATAGATGGGTTTTTATTGGTGTTGTTTTTTTGTTTTTTGTTTTGGGGGGCACACCCGTTTGATGCTCAGGGATTACTCCTGGCTAAGCGCTCAGAAATTGCCCCTGGTTTGGGGGGACCATATGGGACGCCTGGGGATCAAGCTGCGGTCCTTTCTTGGGTAGCACTTGCAAGTTAGACCACCACCTCACATGTCCCTATTTATAGATGTATTTTACTATCTGAATCACTTTTCTAATTTCCAAATCAGTTAACTGACCCATAACTCAAGGACCTTAGAAGGAAAAAAAGAAATCAATCAATTAAACAAACAAAAATACCCTCAAACTCAAAGTAACCAGAGGGATGGATATAATAAAAATAAAATAATGATGAAAGTAAATTAAATTGAAAATACAACAATATTTATTCAAAGAAATCTGTAATGATGCAATCATGCAGTTTGTTCTAACATGGATAGAAATGAAAGATATTATGTTAAATAAAGTAAGCCGGAAGAAGAATAAATATGATAAAGTATCACTTGAATGTGGTATTTGAATAATTGCATGAAGAAATGCAATTATATAAATTATTGTTATTGAGATCACTCTTGGCCCCATAGTATAGTAAGAAAAGGTAAGAAAATGAGTTGAGGGGGAGAAAGACAAATGTGAAATAATGGAGGATAGAGTCCAAGAGGACTGAGGTGCATTGGTGGTGTTAAGAAAGGACAGAACTAAATATCCAAGCCAGAGTCAACAACAAATAAATTTAAAACATATATGTTATAGTGGCAGGCTGGGGCAGCGAATGGTCGCATGGGATGAACTTTGGAACATTGGTGAAGTGAGATTGACACTGCTGGTGGAATTGGTGCTGAAACAGTGTGTCTAAAACCCAACCATGATTAGCCTTGTAAATCATGATTTAAATTTAAAAATTAAAAAAGCTGAAACTTTGAAAATATCAATTGATTTGATGACCTCTTTAAAATAGAAAAGGGAAAAAGGGAGTGTGGTGGTGAATTGTCAGCATTAGTAAAAAAAAAAAACCTAGAGAATTACTAGCATTAAAATATTAATAGAGGAAAACTACTACTGACTTTGAGTATATAAATCTGACTGCTTATCTAACGGGAAGAATAATTTCCTCAAAAAGCACAAATCAACAATTCACTTAATATAAGATAGATACTATAAATAACCTTATTAATATTCAAACACCTACTTTATAATTAAAATTACTTCCCCCCAAACATTTAGGTTCATTTGGTTTCACTGTAAAACACTATTGAATATCTCTCCTATAAAACAGAAGAAAGTACATTTCTTTTCTTTTCTTTTCTTTTCTTTTTTTTCTTTTTTTTTTTTTTTTTTTTTTTTTTTTTTTTTTTTTTTTTTTTTTTTTTTTTTTTGGTTTTTGGCTTTTGGGTCACACCCGGCAGTGCTCAGGGGTTACTCCTGGCTCCATGCTCAGAAATTGCTCCTGGCAGGCACAGGGGATCATATGGGGCACCGGGATTCGAACCGATGATCTTTTGCATGAAAGGCAAAAACGCCTTACCTCCATGCTATCTCCTGGGCCCCAAGAGAGTACATTTCTTAACCAGTTTCATCAGTCATTTTCCTGATTCCAGATCCATATTAAGATAATATAGAAAAGCAACCCCATTATCTCCCTCAAATATTGCTGCCAAAAATTTTAAGACAATCTAGCAAATATAATAATTTATAATACAAATAAATATAAGTATTTATACATCATGCGGGTAGTATTTCTTCTATGAGTACTATGTTAGATCAATATTATAAAACAATTGGTATAATTCAACATATTAACAGAACAAATAAGAAATATTATGAATATATCATATGATATTAAAAAACATTTTAGATTTTGAACCAGTTAATAGATTAATAGGTGGAGTCCAGGCTTTGTGTGTGTGAAGCCAAGGTTTGATTCTTGGAACCAAAGGGGTGTTCCCAATTAATGTACTGGTCTTAGTTCATGAGCACTGCTGACTGTGGAGCACAAAGAAACAGAACAAGATCATTTTACTAAAATTAAAACCTGTTTATTTAAAAAACTATGAAAGTTTGGAATAAAATGAAAAATGATATGGTGACTTCACAAATATATATATATATATATATATTTTTTTTTTAAAAGAACACCACAACCTCATTCAGTGATTCTTCTTCCTAGTATCTACCCATGGATACAGAAACATGAATTTGAAAGTATACATGCACAACTATGTCCATTGAAGTACTTTTTACCATAGCCAAGAACTGGAAATAGCCCAAATATCCAATAATATTTTAATGAAGATGTGATACATATACACAAAGGATTTTTATCCACTTATAAGAAAAAAAATAAAATTTTGCTCTTTGTTACAACTTGGATAGATGTAGAGGGTGTCAAGATAAGTGCAATTAGTAGAGGAGGACAAATGCTAAGTGATCACATTCATATGTGGTATATACTGAAAGAAAATGAGGAAACAGGCAATGCCCATTGAAAATATTCTCATGAACTCTGATAACCAGACTGATGTTACCAAATGGTAGAGGGAAGGAAGATGGAATGGACTAGAAAAAGACCTAGAGAGACTGTGGCAAGTTTGGGGCAAATTTGTGGTTGTGGTACAGTAACTTTATATAGCAAAGGCAAAAACATGAATGTTATCAAATTTCAATTATAATAATATTCATTTAAGGAAAGAAATATTAGAATATAAGGGATTTTGGGGCCAGAGATACAGCACAATGATAGGGCGTTTACCTTGCATGCAGCTGATCCTGGACAGACAATGGCTTGAATCCCGACATCCCATAAGGTCCCCTGTGCCTTCCAGGAGGGATTTCTGAGTGCAGAGCCAGGAATGAGCCTTGAGCACCGCCAAGTGTGACCCCAAAACCAAAACCAAAATACAAACAATGAATGTAAGGGGATTTTTAGACATATTTTAAAAATAAAATGTTAAGGCATACTAATTTACAGTCACTCATAATTGAGTTTCAGGTATACAACATTCCAACACAAATCCCACAACCAGTGTCAATTTCCCTTCACCAATGTCCCATTTTCTCCTATCTCTCAACTTGCCTCCTTGACATGCACATTTTGTTTGTTTGTTTGTTTGTTTTTTCGTTTTTGGGCCAAGCCCAGTGATACTCAGGGGTTACTCCTGGCTCTATGCTCAGAATTCACTCCTGGCAGGCTCAGGGGACCATATGGGATGTCGGGATTTGAATCAATGACCTTCTGCATGAAAGGCAAACGCCTTACCTCCATGCTATCTCTTTGGCCCCAAGTAATTTATTTTTAAAATAAATCTAGAGGGGCTAGAGAGATAGCACAGCAGTAGGGCATTTGCCTTGCAAGCAGCGAATCCAGGACTGACAGTGGTTCGAATCCCAGCAGTTAACCCACCCGTGGAAAACTGCAACAAGGGATTCTTCACTGAGCCTCTGACTACATCTGCCATCTTCCTGAAGAAAAATGGCCCACATCCACTACCAAGCTCAAAAAAAAAATAATAATGGCCACTGATGCTTCCCAGGTAATCTTTTCCAGGCTGAGATAATCTCAGAAGGAGTGAGGTTATGTTCATTTTGTTGCATGATCCACAGTACCTCAGCATCACACCATACACTCTCAGACAGAAAATGCTGAGTTCTGTGACTAACCTTATCAAAGTTCAAAGCCACCAAAATTGTTTCAGATCTATAAGTCCTGTATTATGTGGTTGCATGTGCAGTGCCACACTTCAAAATTTTACATTAATTAGTACACAAGAAATCTAATTGGCTCCCTTTCTTATTTCCCCAATACTTACTGTGCCTATGCAAAAAAAAAGGGGGGGGGGCACAAAACCTTGCCACACCAGCACTCCTTCCTTTGTTTTTTTTCTTTTTATTTATTTCTTTTTCTTTTTTCTTCATTCCTCTCTCTTTTTTTTCTTTTTTCTTTCTTTTCACTCTTGTGGTTATTATTTGGTGATTTTGTTGTTGTTGTTGCTGGGTGCTTTTTCTTTTATTGGTAGTTACTGTCTTGTTTTGTTTTTTTCTTTACTGTTGTTTGTTTGTTGTTTTTTTGTTGTTATGTGTTTCTTCTGCTGTTTTTTTTTGTCTTCTTCCAGCATATAAGGTTCAACTAGCGTCAACCACAAATCAGAAAATCCTTGCACACTGACTTTAGTAACATCACAGAGACATAAAATAATTATTTCTAATTGACAATTGTTGCTCTAAGTTTTGGTAATTCTATTTGCCTTTGTCTTATAACAAACAATATAAAGTTAATTTCTTAATGCCTGCAAAGATGCAGGGTATCGTGGTGGTGGGAAATAGGGTCACCAATGAAGGGAAAGTCAGATAAGTGGTGAGACTGGTGTTGAATATTTAATGCCTGACACAACTGTTTATGAACAACTTGGTAAATTATGGTGTTATAATTAAAAATAAAATTTAAGATATAATTGCTGAGAAGTTCCCAGAACTGGAGAATGCACACAACAACATCCTGGTGGTCCAAAGAGATCCAATTAAAAAAATTCCAAGATGGGCTGGAGGGTAGGGCATTTGCCTTGCATGAGGTCTATACCAGTTTAATCCCTGGCATCTGGTTTGTTCCCCCAAATACCACTAGGAGTAATTTCTGAATGCAGAGTGAATAGTAATCCCTTGGCATCACCTGATATGGCTCAAAAATAAAGTACAATCAGTATGCACTATACTATACATTCTGTAATATATATCATACCGCATATTCATACATAAATTTTAAATATTGTTATGTTAGCAATCACACAACAATATGTAAAGAATCAAGATAACATTCTTTATATCTTAAATTCACACAATTTTGTATTCTACTTGCTTGTTTTTTTGGTTTTTAGGTCACACCCGCTTGTGCTCAGGGGTTACTCCTGGCTATCTGCTCAGAAATAGCTCCTGGCAGGCATGGGGGACTGTATAGGACACCGGATTCTAACCAACCACCTTAGGTGCTGCTTGCAAGGCAAATGCCGCTGAGCTATCTCTTCGGGCCCTCTACTTGTTTTTTTTTTTTTTTTTTTGGTGTTTTATTTTTGTTTTTGTTTTTGTGTCACACCCCGTGTCACTCTGGGGTTACTCCTGATTACAGTACAAAACTGGACCTAGTTGCATGATGGATGCATGCCTAAACCCCTAAACTAGCTTTCAGTCTCCCTTTTCAGTTTTAAGTTGAGATTTGATACTTCATTGTTAAACCATTATTTATCATACATGTAGGGTCACTTGTACAATGGCTAAGAATTGTCAGTATAGTGGATGGAAATCCTCAAGCCAGATGCAAATCATATTTATATGATTTTATTTTTTAAGATGTGAGAAATTTATCAAAAACCATATTAGCAATTGAGGCCAGAGAGAGAGCACAGCAATAGGGTGTTTGCTATGCAAGTAGCCAATCCAGGATGGATGGTGGTTCGAATCCCGGCATCCCATGTGGTCCCCTGTGCCTGCCAGAAGCTATTTCTGAGCTCAGGAAATAAGCCAGGAGTAACCTCTGCGCTCCACCATGTGTGACCCCAAAACAAACAGCAACAACAACAACAACAAAATAGCAACATTAGAAGTATAAAAATAATTTCTAAAATACTTCAATAGTTCCAGTTAATAGAAATTTTATAAAAATGTTTATTGATGAAAATTAAAATAATAGACTTCCTTCACTTACTTAGAATATTACTGATTTGTTAGTAATTTCACAGGGTTTTTTTTTTTTTTTTTTTAGCTCAATGACATACCTATTGGTCCTATTGACTCTGATGAGTGGCACTTGGGTATTAAACCAGTTTTGACTGTGTGCAAGGCAATTGTTTTGATTTCTTTTCTATCTTTCCAGACTCCCATAGATGTTGACATAAAATTTGATATAGAAATTAAGTTTATCTGGTAGTACTTCTCATATAAATAAATACCTGTGAGCTGGAGCATGTGCCCAATCTGAGTTTGACTCCTGGCATCCCATATATTCCCTTGAGCCTGCCAGGAGTGAATCTGAGTACAGAGCCAGGAGCAACCCTTGTGTACTGCCAGGTATGACAGCAAACCCAAAATTATAAATATTTGTTATGCAAATGAATATGTTGGTTTATACCTCCTCAGAGTCTATAATGGTACTATTAACAAGAAGATTTTTTTTTCTGCTCTGCTGTTGTTTTCATTTCCATTTATTATATCCATGCTATCTCTCCAGCCCTTTATTTCCATTTAAAGAGAAAGGTGCACACACACACACACACACACACACACACACACACACACACAAAAGAGAAAGGCACAAATAATGGAGTGAATGTATGCAATCTATGTTATGTCACTGAATCTTTGATGTATAAAAACCACACCTAAACTTGCAATTCTCTTGACAGAGCATATAGAAAGACCATTCCTCCAGATGCTGTTTTGCTGATGACATGCCAAAAGCCTTTAAGGATACAAGAGAGACAGACAGAGAAAGAGAAATGCAATTACAGAAATTTTCTTCTTAAAAAAGTAGTTCAGAAAAGGTTGTCTTACACTTTGTAAATCACTACACAAGGATTGATTACAAATGACATTAATTAACAGTAAAAGAATTTCATCTGCATTTAAATTATTAATTTATAGTTAATAATGAATGATGAATGAGCTGTCCATCAACTGCCTATAATAGTTTTGTTTTAAAAAATGTCTTTCAAAGGCTAAACCTTGAACATTTTCTTTCAACTGGAATCCAATTTACTTTCATGTATATTACTCATGAGCTATACTCTAAGGGCCTATTGTACTTAACATGAATATAGAGGCAGTCAATCTGTAAATTTGCTTTTTTCATGCATATCTTGTTTTCATATAAATAATGCAACAAAAGAGCATATAATTGCTGCATATATTTGTTGTAAATATTTATTTTTATGTATTTATAAACAAATACAGGGTAAGAAGCAAAAGTACTATCATTAATCTTTTATTTACTACAAAGTGCAATCAGTACTCTACAACAGATTTAATACTCTTCAGTTTAGAGACTCGAGAGGTGGCACAGCAGTAGGGCATTTGCCTTGCATGCGACTGAACTAGGACGAACCATGGTCCAATCCCCAGGCATCCCAAATGGTCCTTCGAGCCAGGAGTAACCCAGGTGTGGCCTAAAAAAAAAAAACCAACTTTTCAATATACTCTCAGTATATTTATATAATTTAAATGGTCCCTCAATCTAGGAGCAATTTCTGAATGCATAGCCAGGAGTAACCCCTAAGCATTGCCAGGTGTGGCTTAAAAAAACCTTTTCAATATGCTATCAGTATATTTATATAATTTATGTAAATAATATGTGATTATGTACATATAATATATAAATATTAGAAATGTACACTCTATAATATATTCTCAAAATTATAGTTAATCAAAATTAAAAATGATAAATGTATCCTGCTTTAATTTAAAAGAAAAAAAATCAGTATCTAAATTATTTTTATTAAGCCTGTGTTTATAGCATCTATTTCTAGAATTTGCTCCTCATCTATCAGGTTGATGATTTTGGTCTGGAAATATTGTACAGTGGGTAAGATGTTTGTGTTTTGTTTTCTGGTTTTTGGGGTTTTTGTTTATTTTGCATGCATGCACGCATGCATGCAGTTGACCCTAACAGGATACTAGCACAGTGTATAGTCTCATGCACACTACGAGGAGTGATTCTTCAGTACAGAATCAGGAATTAGCCCTGAATACTACTGGATATGACACTACCACACCCCCCCACCTCAGTGGTGATAGTCTTGATAAATATGTACATCTGTGAGCATATTATTGCCATTAATAATTTTTATGAGGATCAAAACTGCATTAGAATGTTTGATTTCAGTGATCTCAGAACTAGTGGTTGTTTGACCACAGTCATATTCTCTATGACTTTATGTTGTTGGAACATGTAAGTAGATACAGTTGAGGGTAACAAAAATATAAAACAAAATTACAAATCACGCTACTCTCTTCCCTCTTTCTTGCTAAGTCTCACTTTTCTCATCTTCAATGCCCCCCCATTCCTTTTATAATAGTAAACAGCAAATTGAGTTCACAGCTATTTGAGATTGGACGATATTTCTTATTCATCACTTTTTAAGTTAGATTACACATCTGTTCTTTAAAGCATCAAATTGTTACAAAAGTGTGTAGGAAAAATAAGACTGCCTTTGAGGCTGGGTGCTACATGTTTTGTGTTCTTGAATATAGGTGTAAATTGAAATGGAATAAAACAAGCAAGAGCAAACAGGGTAAGAATTAAAAACACTTTATCTTTGTTCTTTCATTTCCTTTACTACACAGTGCAATCAATACTTTACAACAGGGTTAATACACTCTCTTCAAACATGCTATTATTCTTTCACAAGAGCACAATAACTTTATTAGTTATGCTGTTTGAAATCTTTCCAAAGCGACAAAACTGCGTGGGTGTGTAGATCACAAGCAATTCATGATGCCCTCTGTTGGAATACTTTCAATGTATATCAACAATAGCAGGACTATACAGCTGAAGGTAATTTTAATGGTGAAGTTCTAATTTTAATTAGTGTAATTAACTAATACAACAAAAACAATAAAAATGACAACACAAGAGGTTTCCTCTTTCTCCTCACCAGTCATTGAATACTCAGATTTTATATTT
>PVKC010025166.1:0-16438 GCA_004027635.1 Crocidura indochinensis | reverse complement strand
TCTCCTCTCTGCTGAGCCGATCTACAGACCGGGACCCCCACCGGTAAGATGGTCTCACTTGACCCACATGGGACCAATCGAGCTGTGTGATTGGGGATCCCAGAAACATAAAGACCACCACCGGTCATGCTTCTGCCTCCTCTCTCCTCTCTGCTGAGCCAATCTATGGACCGGGACCCTCACCGGTAAGATGGTCTCTCTCGACCCACGTGGGACCAATCGAGCCGTGTGATTGGGGATCCCAGAAACATAAAGACCACCACCGACCATG
The DNA here is from genome assembly GCA_004027635.1 of Crocidura indochinensis. Classification (NCBI taxonomy): domain Eukaryota; kingdom Metazoa; phylum Chordata; class Mammalia; order Eulipotyphla; family Soricidae; genus Crocidura; species Crocidura indochinensis. The sequence goes on along the minus strand of PVKC010025166.1, from coordinate 16,167 downwards.
CTTCTGCCTCTTCTCTCCTCCTCTCTGCTGAGCCGATCTACGGACCGTAACCTTTCCAGGCCCCGTACCCAAAAAGCGCGGCCGCTCCGCTTTGCTCCACGACTGCGCCTTCTTTGAAACCCCTGAATTCCATACCAGCAAGGGGACTTAGGTGAATTCTGTTTATGGGTGATCGTCCTCCCACTGTAACTTTACCTTGTCCTCTCTCTTTGCATCTTTGTTCTCATAATTAAAAATAAAAATTTAACCTCCAAAAAAAACAGTATGCAGATGAAACCCTTCTAGCAAATAGTCAGTTCATGATTAACTAATATAAATAATCATTAAGTGAAATGAGGCATCACCTCTTTAATAGATAAATGACTGTCCCAAATAATTGTGTCATGTCAGTTTACTCTTAGAATTGAGACATTGGGCCAGAGAAATAGCACAGTGGTAGGGTGTTTGCCTTGCAAGTGGCCAAACCAGGACCAACATTGGTTTGAATCCCGGTCTCTCATATGGTCCCCTGTGCCCGCCAGGAGCAACTTCTGAGCAGAGAGCCAGGAGTAACCCCTGAGCACCGCCAGGTATGGCCCAAAAACCAAAAAAAAAAAAAAAAAAAAGAATTGAGACATTATCATTAACATTTTAACATGTGATTAGGATGGAGGAAAATGCATTCTCAAATATTTCTGCTTAGAGTATAAGTATTAGGGCAACTGAAAACGAGAGCTTAAAATATACATTTCATTTTAATTATAGTTTGTGAATTAAAAAATTGAATTTTGTTTAGTGGGCTACACCAGTACTCAGAGCTTCTCGGGGGCTATTAACAACTCCACGTGGTGCAAAACATGAAATTCAGCCCTCTGAAACCTCTCTGGCCCCATTTTATGAAATTTCGCAAATGATTTACATAATTATACTTATAGCCTAGTTTGCAATGTCAAAAGAATATATGCCTTAATAAATATTATAAGTATTTTTCTTTTTTTACTATTATCTTGGCTTTTAATTTTATGTATAAATAAGATATAACTCACAGAATATAATCATTATACTTTGTTAAACATTCACAAAATTGTGCTCATCCCAGTTTCCAATGTGAGAAAAAGACAGTATTTTATAGTTCTTATATATAATTACTGATTACATTTTGATTTGACCTAAATTGGCTGACCTAGGTTGGATCCCTGGCATCCCATATGGTCCCTGGAGTCTGCCAGGAGTGATTTCTGAGCACAGTGCCAGGACTAACCCCTGAATGCTGGCCCCCCCACAAAAAAAACATAAATACATGTGAAATGAAAATATAAATAACACGCAATTATATTTCTTTAGTAGATACAAATGCATGGTTCATTTCTTTATTCCTCTTTTCAATATTTTTATCCATTAAAACTAGAAGGAATAAACATTATATGTATTTTTCTTAAATAAATAATAATATATTCAACTAATATAATACTGTGCAACTAGGTTGGAAATATATTACAGAGAACAGGGTGTTTGTCTTTTAAGTGGCAGACCCAGGTCCAATTTTTAGCATCCCGTATGATCCCATGAGCCCTAGCAGGAATGATACCTGAGCTCAGAGCCAAGAGTAAGCCATCCACCAGGTATAGTCCAAAGACAAACAAAAAATGATACCTAGTATTTATGGTAACTGATATTTTCTCAAATATTCCTTACAGGTAGTTGACTACAACCAACTTGTTCAACCATGTTTTGATAAAGCCCGAGAAATGTTAATAAACCAGGCAATAAATGAAATCAAAGAAAAAGCTATTGCTGATGTGAAAGAAAGGCTTGCCGAGCAACTAGAAGCTGACAAAAAAGGTGAACTATCTTTTTCATGTAGGTTTTGTTGTTAAGTTCACAATAAAGCTTGACTACCTGAAGACAAGGTAGTTTGCTCATCTCAATATATCTGAACCCCCTCACATTTTGAAGAAATAAATATATGTAAGCCTGCTTAATAGAGAAGAGTTCAATTGAATATATCTAAGAAATAACCTACAAATGTGTATTACTTCTCAGTGTCCACTTGATGGCAAACACTAAGCAAAATATATCCTTTTTTTCCTTTTGGATTTCAGACCACAGTCAGTTTGTTCAAGACTTTCTCCTGGCTCTGTACTCTGAGATCACTCCTGGCTAAACCCTGAGCACCATATCTAGTGCCAGGGGATTGAACCTGGATCCTCAAATGTGCACTATCCACTGGAGTATCACTTTGGCCCCAGATTTTATGCTTTTGTCTCTATCCCTAGTGGCAGTAATATTCTACCTGATGGTTTCAGTGCTGGTTCTTTTGATGTTCTTGTCATTCTCTTAGGTTTCTATATAAATTGTAAATGAAATATTTCTATTGATAAATATTGATTTCAAATTCAAAAGATTACAAGGCAGTGAAAAGTGGAATAAACATTAATGATCATTTAACACAGTTCTCTAACTTGACAGGTGGCAAACTGGATACACAGAAGGAAGGTTTGAGGTTCTCTAGACACCTATTTAACTGGCCTCAGTTGAGGTTTGAATATCATTTGCAAAGTCACAGTGTTATTTCTTCTACATATCATACTGTTTTAAGATAGACACAAGTGTATGGGGGTGGGGATTGGAGGTGGGTTTTTCTCTCTTCTTTTCCAGGATAAAATAAAGTTATCACTTCATGGCTATATTCTGAAATTTGATAATTGATTTGAATAAAGTGTTTGACAATGACTGGCACCTTTTTAACCAACAATATTAAAAATATAAAAGTAATTTAATTTAAACGTACTCTGTTAATGAAATATGCTCAGTGCTGTACTTACTATGCACTACATGAAAGTCTTCTCAAAGAAGTGTCTCAATATTTGAAATTAACAGCAATGGTTTTAACCTAGTTTCAGTTACCACTGTTTGGATTTCCTCAAATTTGTGCTAGTATACTGTCTCTCAATAGAGCCATAAATGCCTCAATGTAAATGTTCTTTTCTGAATCAATTTTTTTCTCATTACAAAAGTTATAATAGATTATATATGTTGAGCATTGATCATGTGTTGTTTTGGAGTTCTGATAAATATATTGCATATATTATCATAAGTGATGTTCATAGTCGGTCTGAGAAAAAAAATTCTAGTTTCACTTTTGGTAGATAAAGAAAATAAGGAAGTAATAGAGATAGTGCGGGGTCCTAGGGCACTTGCTTTGCTGCCTGATTCAAATCCTTGGCATAACATAGTTTTCCAAACAACGAATAACCCCTAGCCCCACTAGATGTGACACCCCCCCAACCAAAACAAAACAAAAAGGGTACTGAGCCTAGAAGGGGATGCCTGTTCACAATTTTCTACCAGCAAGTGATTTTATTCAAACTGATGTCCGTACTATGATTCACTGTGTCTCTCAAGGGATCACAAAAAAAAAAACTGCAAAAAGCAGATAGAACAAAGATTGAGTCATTCTAAGTCTGAGAAATATACACTGTGAAGTATTTGATGGATTCATAGAATGAGGGAATAGTACAGTGAATAAAGCACTTGCTTTGCACATGGCCAGCTGGTTCAAATATAGTACTCCATATGTTCTCCCAAGCCCAGACTAGAGTTATATCTAAGCACAAAACCAGAAGTAATCTTTGGACATTCCTGACAAAAAAAAGTTAATAATATATAATATATATTTTATTATTTTTTAGTTTGTTGGGTGCCTTATATGTTGAATAATAGCACTCTGTATTTCTTCCTACCTATGTGATATGTTCATTTTAGCCATTTTTAGCCATTTTCTTATGCAGTATAGAAAGATTTTATTCCATTTGTATCGTATTCCCATTTTTTAATTGACTAATAGGATTAAATCATTGAAAACACCATTAAAGTCAATGTCATGGAAAATTTTTCACCTATGATTTCATATAGTTTCTGGATTTGGGTTTAATCATTGTGATCCTTAATCTCTTGAATTAACTTTGTATATGGTGTGAGATATGGGTCCAATTTTATTTTTTTTAATGTGGCTATCCAGTTTTCTCAACACTATTGATTTGAAGAGGTTGTTCCACTCAATGTATCTAGCTTTTTGTTGTAAGTTAACTGTTACCTGAGAGGCTATTTCTGGTCTATCAATTTTTTTCATTGCTCTAAAGTCTGGTTTTTCAAAAGCCAGTGAGATAGTACAGTAGATAATGTGCTTACCTTATCAAGTTGCATCCCCAGTATTTTATATGGTCAGCTGAGCAAAACCAAGAGTTATCCCTAAGTACAAAGTCAGGAGTAAGCTCTGAGTATCTCCTGCAATGGCCCCCAAACAAAACAAAACAAAACAAAACAAATAAAATTTTTATTTTTCCTATTTGATTTGATGATTTGACTGCTTTAAAGTTTAATTTGAAATCAGATATTTCAAACTCTTCCATCTTCTTTATTTTTCCTCATAACTGCCTTCACTATTGGTAATCTATATAATTCCATGCATACTTGAATAATTAAACTTTGATAAGTATTACATTTAATCTGTATAATTTTATGAGTACATAATTTTAACCTTACTAATTCTTCTATTCCATGAACATAGAACTTGCATCTTCTTCTATTTCTTTTAATAGGACTTATAGTTTTCATTGTAGAAATAAATTAGATTTATTTCTAAGTACTTGATGTTTTAGAGCACATTTGTAAATGCTTTTCATTTTTTCATTGTTTCCATAAAAAATTACAACAGATATATGTATATTGATTTTGTAGCTTATGACTTATCTGTATTTATTGCTTCCTTGTCAGTGGAATCTTTGGGTTTTCTATGCATATTATAATTTAATCTATAAGCAGCAATAATTTAACTTCTTTTACAATTGATTCTTTTTTTTTTTTTTTTTGGTTTTTGGGTCACACCCGCCAGTGCTCAGGGGTTACTCCTGGCTCCATGCTCAGAAATTGCTCCTGGCAGGCACGGGGGACCATATGGGGCACTGGGATTCGAACCCATGACCTTTTGCATGAAAGGCAAACGCCTTACCTCCATGCTATCTCCTGGGCCCTACAATTGATTCTTTTAATTTTCCCTTATGTCTAATTACTATTGCTGGACTTCCAATGCTATATGGTAAAAGTCAGCATATTCAACTTGTGCCTGATCTTAGAAGGAAGGTTTCCAGATTTTCACCTTTGAAAATGATGATAGCTCTGGGTTTGTGATAAGTATGCTTTTCTATATTCCTTCAATCCTTGTTTGGTTGAAATATTTTATTATCATTAATGGTTGTTGAATCATATATGAATAATTCTATGCATCTGTTGACAGGATCATATGGTTTTTATCTTTCTTTTTCAACTATCAGTTTTGTTGATAGCTATTACATTAACTGTTTTCATATACTGATGCATCTTGTATCCTTGAATAGATACACCACTTGATAGTGGTATATGATGGTTTGTTGTGTTGCTGAATTTGCTTCACTAAGATTTTTTTATAAATGGTGAGCAACTGTACCAATGACATTTACTAAGCTAACTATTATTTTACTGGGTATTTGAAGTGGCATATTTATTTTCAAATTCTTCTGATAATTTCACATTGATTCATTGGTGTATATATGTCAACCTCTGATCTTTGTAATATATTGATCCTTTAAAATTATGCAGCATTTAATATAAAAAAGTAGGTGGATTTTGTTTTCTTTTGTTCTGTTTTGTTATTTTATCTGTCTCTCTGTTTAACTGATACCCTAAATGGTACCCAGGAGACCCAATGGCCTTATTGGTGAGTCTCCACCAACCAGTCTAGAAGATGAATATAAGGTTCCAAAGATGTAATGCTGCTTTGGTTCTTCTAAACTTGTGATTATTTGAACTATGCAGTGCTTATAAGGAAAATCTGCTAGGCATGCACCCTAATTCTTCTTATCTTTCCTGGTCCCCAAACGTTTTATTATACACTTTTGTGATGCAAGTTATTCCTCAAATTTTTTGTTTTAAAATTATTTTTTTAATTATCCATCTACATACTTCTGAAAATGAGTGTTAACTGTTTGCCAGACGCTGTGCTATGTTTTAAGGAACTTGTAGAACTTTTACCAGGTTTTATATCAAATCCTAATGGGAGGATTGTATTAACATATAATAGTTTATGAAGAATTTATATTTTTCACTTTTAAATCTCATCAAGAAAACTAATATTCACTCAGTAAATGTATTTTTTAACATTTTGTAGCTTTTATCATATACATATAACAACCAACCCCTATTCTTTCTTTATTTATTTATTTATTTATATATTTATTTATTTATTGCAGCACCAGGGCTTACACGCATCCCTGGCTGTAGAGCTTGAATATATCTTTGATATTTGTCAGGGCCACACAGCATGTGTGGTGTTTTCACAATTGTCTGCTTGCTCAACAAGGATAACAATTTTTGTAGTACAGTTGCTCGTTTGCTTGCCATGAGCTATGGTGTCCACATACATTCTGGTTGTAATGTTCACTGAGGGAACTGTGTGATATCTGCTGGCCAGGGTTCACACTTCCTGACTGTAGCATAGACGCATACACTCACACACAGAAGCACACATCTTTTAGTGTGATACTTTTAGATGTGGGCACATAGACAGCTAGCTCTGCAGTATTACTGAAAGTTGCTTGTGATGCAAAGGATCACAGACAGTAAAGTTGCTAAGATCCCTCTCTTCTACCCTTCTTAATAAGTCTATTCTCAGACATTTCATGGTTTTTTTTGGAGGGGGGGGAGAGTTGCCATTGAATGAAATCACTTTTATTTGCATTGTCTAAACAGTTATTTCCAGAATATTAAAAAATATTATTTTTATGTTGGTGACCAGTCACCATTTTATTTTTTTTCACATCTTTAAAATTCTCTTTTTTTCTTTATTCAAACATCTTGATTACATATATGATTGTGATTAGGTTTCAGTCATGTAAAGAACACCCCCCTTCACCAGTGCAACATTCCCACCACCAATGTCCAAAATCTCCTTCCATCCCACCCTACCCCCACCTGTACTCTAGACAGGCTTTCTAGTTCCCTCATTCATTCACATGATTATGGTAGTTTCAGTGTAGTTATTTCTATAACTGCACTCACCACTCTTTGTGGTGAGCTTCATGAAGTGAGCTGGAAGTTCCAGCCCTCCTCTCATTGTCTCTGAGGATTGTTGCAAAGATGACTTTTATTTTTCTTAAAACCCATAGATGAGTGAGACTATTCTGCGTCTCTCTCTCACTCTCTCTCTCTCTCTCTCTCTCCATCTCAGTCACCATTTTTAACCCCTGTTCTATCAATTGAAATAAGTACAGTTTTAGCCATTCTTATTGCAAATACTTATTTCCTGCTCTGACTAGCCATTTAGAATTCCACATCGCAACAGTTCTAAGTATTGGCACTGATAAAGAAGCTCTGCAAATAAATTCCTGCCAACGTTTCTATAAAGCAGTGTTTGGAATGAATAATTAACTTAATAAATACTCTCAGTAAATACTCTCAGAATTTATCAATAATAATCCTTTGACTACTTGACGTAATCAGTTATACTAATGTATTTTATAATATTTAACCATTCTTGTAGTTCTTTACTAAACTTTATTCAGTCTTATTGTATTATTCTTAATATGTGTCTTCCCTGTTGATTATTTGTATAGGATTTTTTTCATACCAAAAGTGTGTGATTAGTTTATTATATTATTTCTTGCTTTATTTGACAGGTCTTTTATCACAGGTCTTTCTATTCACATTATATATAAATTGGGAGACTTTTCATCATGTGTCTGCTATATTTTGACTGGAGGGGCATACTCAGAGATACTTAGGACTTTCTTCTAGCCCTGTGCTCAGTGATCATTCCTAGCAGGAGACCATATGAGATTTCAGGGATTGAACATGGGTCAGCAGTTTGCAAGGCAATTGCTCTGTTGTACTCCAGTTCCATGTCTTTGCTATTTTAATGATGAGGAAATTAACAGTTTTTACTTAGGCAGGTGTCCCAGCTAATCTCCATACCTCAGCACTAAAACAAAACAGCATCCTCAGCTTCTTGCTGAACCTCGGGCCAGACTGAGACTCACTTGAAAGGGTCCCCATAGATCCCCTACCATATATACCAAAAACATTTTGAAACTTTACATATTTATGTATGTATTTAAATGTGTATTTACATATTTGTATGTCTACATATTTATGTAAACACATATGCACACATATGATAATCCTCAGATTACTCCTGGCAGGCTCCAGGGACCTTATATAGTGCCTAGGATCAAACTTGGGTTCACTACAGGCAAGACAAGCTCCTGACACACTGATTACTATCTCTCCAACGCCATACAATATTTTTTAAGAAAATATTTTTGTAGAGTATTCTTTCATTTTTACTAGAGAAAATTATATAATACAGAGAGGCTAGCAAGTAACATGAAGTAAACTGCCTATGTATCATAACTTTCCAACTAGTGTTGACATTTTTCTCTCTTAATCCTTGCTACAATGCTTTGTTTTGATAATCATAATTTGTGGCTAGTAGAAATTAAAACAGGTAAATATAATAACTTACTGAAATAACAGGCTGACTGACTAGATCACTAAGCACAAGATTGAATCCCTATACCTGTTTTCCTATTCTCAACTGATTTTTCTAACAGCCAATTATTATTTTTCAGCCCTAGCAGTTGCTAAAAAAGAACCTGAAATAAAAACGAACGTCTTAGATTTCCCAGCCAGAAGTGGAGAAGAATTACAAACTTCACTTAGCAATGGTAATAAAATAAACTGTCAATGTTTTTGTCCAGATATTATCTTATGTAAATATATTAGCATTTAAAGCAAATATTGTTCTTTTATTGCAGTTTTAAATGATCCATCCCAAAATGACGCAGAGGTGAATGAAGACAAAGTATCAGAAACTGACTTTGATAAAGCTGGTAAAAATTTTCAATATGTTAACAATATGAACTGATAAACATGTGCTTGTTTTATTTTTATTTTTTTATTCATTTTATATTTCTTCATACTTTTTTTGTTCCTTAGAATGCAAAAAGGGTGGGCAATGTCAGGAGAAAATAATGTTGCTTCTCTCTTTCACATTTAAGTTTAACAGCTACAGAACAAAATAGACTTACTGAATAAAAGAAAACAAACAGAGACCTGTGCATCTAAAATAATTAGACTCTCCTTATCAGTTTTAGGGAGTAAGTTTCCAAGCATAATAGCCAAGCTTTTTTCAGAGTATAAAGCAAGATATTTAGAATAAATGTTGTCATTTACCCCTATAAATTTTTCCATTAAAAATTTCAGATTATAAAGTATAAATGGATTTTACCTTTTTTTCATAATGTGACACCTTTGACAATCATCTTATAATATTATGAAATTTCCCCTTTTAAGGTGATATTTTAACTCATTTGTTCTGGGCCTTTTCAAATGCTGCTTATTTATCTATTGATATTTTCAAATGACTTTTGAGAATATATTAGGGATTGAACCTATGGCTCTACCACAAGTTCATAACCCTGGCCCAATCAAATTGTTTCTTGGGTTATTTTTTTTAAGATACTTTGCTTTATAATTTTTACAATGATGTTAGTTGTAGGGTTTCTGCAAACAGCATTGCAACACCACACTCTTTACTAAAGTATCTATTTCTTTCTACTATTGTCCTGACTCCCATCTCAGCACCCAACCCCTTGTTTCCACACACCTCCCATGTTTCAATACCATGATTACTTCCATTCTGTAAATCAGTTTTTAGTTTCTGTATTTTGATCATGTTATTCCCTTACTGTGTTTCATTATATCAAACATATGAGAGAGACAATCCTGCATATCTTTCCTTCTAACTGACTCAATTTGGCATTATACTCTCTAAGTACAGTCACATAGCATAAGCTGTATGATTTTTTTTACTTTTCTTATAGCTAAGTAATATTCCATTGTGTATATGTAACCAGTTTCTTTATTCACTCATCTGACATTTAATTGTTTTTTTTTCTTCAGATTTTGGATGTTGTGAATAGTGCTACAATAAGCATAGATAAGAATGCAAATATTCTTTCTGAATAGAGATTTTGGGTCCTTGGAGTAGATGCCCAGTTGAATTTCTGAGTCATATGAAAACTCGAGTCTTTGTTTTTAGAGAAGTGTTTATAGAGTTTTCTAAAAAAGGTTGAACACATCCACATTCTCACCAGCAGTGGATGAATATTCCTTTTTCTCCACATCCACACCAACACCAAATGCTAGTACTATTCACTAGTATGAATGGTAGTCTCATCTGTATACTTTTTGTCTTATTTTAGTTTGGTTTCTAGGTCACATGTAGCATTACTCAGGTCTTACTCCTGACTCTATACTCAGTTATCACTCTTGTTAGGCTTAAGGGATCATATTAGCATGCCAGGCATTGAACCCACTGTACTATCACTCTGGACCCATGTATGCCTATTTTAAAATAGGTTTCTGTTTACTCTTCTTCCCATTTCTATGGGTTGATTTGTTTTTTAATTTTACCACTGCCTTTATGAATAGCTTTACATATCTAGATAACTTTAACATATCTTGTTAACTCTTCATCAAATAGGACTTAGATAAATATTTTTCCCAATCTGTAAATTGGCTTTCTACTTGGATTGATCATTTCTTTTATAGTGAAAGAGCTTCTGAAACTGATGTTTCTTCTGTTTATCTTTGTTTCCATTTGAACAATATTGAATCATTGAAGACAACGTCTTCAATGTCATAGAATCTCTGCCTATTATTTCATCAATATACTTTATGGATCTAGGTCTGATATTGAGATCTTTAATCCATTTGTAATTTTGTGTGTGTATGTGTGTGGTGTAATATTATGGTTTGGGATAATTCTTTTACATGTGATTTACCAGTTTTCTCAACACCATATTTTGAAGAACATTTCCTTGCTTCATTTCATTCTTAGTTCCTTTGTCAAAGAGTAATAATCCCTACTGTTTCTAGTTCTATTCTGTTGATCTGAGTTTTTATCTTTATTCCAGTACCACATTGTCTTCTTTATTATAGCTTGATAATATAGCTTAATGTTGAAAAATAAAAGTCTCCCATCTATTTTCCTAGAATCATTTTGGTAATTAGTAGGTTTTATTACTTAATCTAAATTTAAACAGCATTTAACTTATGGGGTTTTTTAATATTATGTGTATTTTATAGAGGCTGTTGAATCTGTAGTTTTTTTGTTAGGATTTTTATTTTGGCTGTTAATTTACTCAATCCATGAACAGGGATGTGTTACCATTTTCTGTGCCTTATTTCTTTTACTAGTGAGTTATAGTTTTCTTTGAATACGTTTTTCACCTCTTTTGTTAAAGTTGGTTCCCAAATAATTTATTTTTTAGAGAGACTATGAATGGGATTTAAAAATAATTCTTTCTCGGGACCAGAGAGATAGCATGGAGGTAAGGTGTTTGCTTTGCATGCAGAAGGTTGGTGGTTCGAATTCTGGCATCCCATATGGTGCCCTGAGCCTGCCAGGAGTGATTTTTGAGTATAGAGCCAGGAGTAACCCCTGAGCACTGCCAGGTGATCCAAAAACAAAAACAAACAAAAAAATTCTTTCTCTTTTACTACATATTTTGTGCATAGGAGTGCCCCAACAAGCATGTTTGTAATCATGTTGCTTAAAGATATCATTATGAAAGTGAAAAAAAAGGAATGCCATACATTTATGCATGTTGATTTTGTAGCCTGATACATTACTGCATTATTTTTATTGTTTGTAAGACTTTTACAGTAGAGTTTTTAGAATTTCTGAGTATAATATAATATCTACAATAAATAATTTGATTTCTTCTTTTTCTAAATTAGATGCCCTTAATATATTTTTAAATATTTTAATACTTTGTTTTGTTGATACAATGTATTATATTAATTTATTTGTATATGCTGACCATCTTCCATTCCTGGAGTAAATTTCACTTGATTATAGACTACTATCCTTTTACTACATGGTTTTACATGGTCTATGATCTCTTACATGTTTTACTGGATATATACTTAAAATACATCTATAGGTTATTTTGTTATATAATATGTAGCTAATTTTTTGTTTCTTCTGATTTAGAGACATATGTATTCTCTAAATCTAGTAGAAATTAAACTGAATATTGTCAAAAATCTAAATGACACCCCTTTTCCCTCAACACACAAACACACACACACACACACACACACTTCATAGGAGGACTCTGTCCTTCAGACATTTAAATTGGAACTCTTGGTGTTAGAGTAGGCATGTGGTTCATGGCAAAACACAACCTTAATATATGAAGCTTTGTGTTTAGTCCTTAAACACTGTTTTTAAAATGGCCATTAAGTAGTATCTGGAAGTCCCACCTTTGTTCCTTCAGATCTTCAAAATCATCTATTCTCTCTTGAGAAAGGCAGTCCAAGATAGAGGCAAGAGTATCTCTTTCACTTTGGAGCAATATAATCCTACCAGTTTGACCAGGTGCAAAGGATCCATCTTTACCTCTAGGATTTAGAAAAAGAAAAAGATTTTTTTAACTTAGTTTTTCTGCCATTGTATAAAATTGACATTTCACTTGGTTAATTATAGGGCAAGTCATTTTTACTGCTTATAAATGTGTTTGGTTATTAGGGATGTTACTTTTATTATTTATTTATTTATTTTTAGTGGTGGCATGAATCCTGAATCCCTGAGCTTATATAATTATCTTCTTTGAAAATTGCCTAAAATTTTACATACTGTGGACACCTAGGTGTTAACAATGTTTTATTAAAAGATAAAAAGAGACAAAACCCTGCAGGAAGGGGAGAGAGGGAGGCTAGAGAGAGAGAGAGCGAGAGAGAGAGAGACAGACAGACAGACAGAGACAGACAGACAGAGTGGAGAGAGAGAAGAGTGAGAGGAGAGAGGGGGTAGAGAGAGAGGAGAGAGAGAGGAGGAGAGAGAGAGGGAGAGAGAGCACTCTGGGATGGGTCTAGTCAGAAAAATGTCCCAACCTGACAGGAAAGCCTGCTCATGAGCGTCTTGAAGGATGGCCAAGAGGTTGCACAGTGAGGATGAGAATGATGATCTTCAATATGCTGATAATGATTATGAAGTACCATAGCAAAAGTATTTTAAAAAAAAACTCTGGAACAGAGTAAAATGGACAAGAGATGAGGATGATAAATTAAAGAAATTGGTTGAACAACATGGAACTGATGATTGGACTCTAATTGCTAGTCATCTTCAAAATCATTCTGATTTTCAATGCCAACATAGATGGCAGAAAATTTTAAACCTAGAATTGATACAGGGTCCCTGGACTAAAGAAGAAGATCAGAGGGCTATTGTATTAGTTCAAAAATATGGGCCAAAAAGATGGTCTTTAATTGCAAAGCACTTAAAAGGAAGAATAGGCAAGCAGTGTAGAGAAAGATGGCATAATCACCTGAACCCTGAAGTAAAGAAGTCCTCTTGGACAGAAGAAGAGGGCAGGATTATTTATGAAGCACATAAGTAGTTGGGAAATCGTTGAGCAGAAATTGCCAAACTACTTCCTGGAAGGACTGATAATTCAATCAAAAATCACTGGAATTCTACTATTCTAAAAAAAAGTGGAATAGGAAGGTTACTTATAAATGGAATAAAATCAGAATGATCTTCAGCTAAACTTCAACACAAACCTTGTGTGACTATGGACCATTTGCAAACCCAGAATTAGTTTAGATCCCAGGATATCAGTATGTGTCACCAGAAGGCAATTTTGTTGAACATGTTCAAACGTCTGCTTTTACCCAGCAGCCCTTTGTTGATGATGATCCTGATAAGGAAAAAAAAGAGCTTTTGAACTACTTCTTATGTCAGCTGAAAATGAAGTTAGAAGAGAGTTTCATCGCAGCCTGGAAGCTTTTCTAGCTTGTCTGGGAGTTTCCTCATGGAAGATAGCATGTTTAATATATAAATAGCCTTGAGGACCACACAAGTGAGTTTTACAGTACGGATGAAAATCAGACTGTGTCTGCTCAACAGAATTCACCCACAAAGTTCCTAGCCATAGAGGCAAATGCTGTGCTGTCCTCTCTATAGACCATCACAGAATTTGCAGAGACTCTAGAACTTATTGAATCTGATCCTGTAGCATGGAGTGATGTTACCAATTTTGATCTTTATGATGCTACTGCTTCTCCTGTCAAGTCCACCCCAGTTAAACTAATGTGGATTCAACACAATGAAGGAGCCATGGAATATCAATTTAATGTCAGTCTTGTGCATGAAGAAAAAAAAAACAGTTGTAATGGTTTGAACAGCAGTTCAGAGGCTGTTCCTTTAACATCTCCGAGTGTGACCAAATTTAGCACTGCACCAACCATTCTCAGAAAAAAAGAGAATACGAGTGGGCCAGTCCCCAGGCAGTGAACTTAGCCATGGCTCATTCAATGATGACAGTAATAGAGAACTGAAACACACATCGGTGAAAACACTACCATTTTCTCCTTCAACGTTTTTTTTTTTTTAACATATACCCTGGAAATGAATAGATTAAAATAGAAAATCCTTCATTTACATCAACCCCTATTTGTGGGCAGAAAGTTCTCATTACAACTCCTCTTCATAAGGAAACAACCCCCAAAGATCAAAAGGAAAATGTGGGATTTAGAACACCTACTATTAGAAGATCTTTGTTGGGTGCTACATCAAGAACTCCTACTCCTTTTAAGCATGCACTTGCTGTTCAGGAGAAAAAATATGGGCCTCTTAAAATTGTGTCACAGCCTCTTGCCTTCTTGGAAGAAGATATCCGAGGAAGTTTTAAAAGAAGAAACTGGAACAGACATATTCCTCAAAGAGGAAGATGAATCCACTTACAACAAGCTGCAAACAAGAGCATACTGCTTCTATAAAGAAAGTGAGAAAATCATTAGTCTTAGATAATTGGAAAAAAGAAGATGCAGTTACTCAACTATTGACTGAAGACATTTCAGACATGCAGCCAGAAAATATATTTACACATCTTTATTAATGATACCCTTATTGGAAATACATGACAATAGGTGCAACTTGACTCCAGAAAAACAAGATATAAATTCAACCAGCAAAGCATATACATTTAATAAAAAGAAACCAAACCCAAACACTTCCAAAGTTGTCACATTGGAAAAGACTTTTCAGTCAAATTGTGAATGGGAAACAGTAGTTTACGGGAAGACAGAAGACCAGCTTTATCATGACTGAACAAGCAAGAAGATACTTGAGTACTTACATAGCTTTCAACAGCACTTCAAGATCTCTAATATTATAACTTATTAAAACTGATGAAATGCGGGGCTGGGTGGTGGCGCTGAAGGTAAGGTGCCTGCTTTGCCTGCGCTAGCCTAGGACAGACCGCGGTTTTATCCCCTGGTTTCCCATATGGTCCCCCAAGCCAGGAGCAACTTCTGAGCGCATAGCCAGGAGTAACCTCTGAGCGTCACTGGGTGTGGCCAAAAAAAAACCAAAACAAAAACAAAAAAACAAAACAAAAAACTGATGAAATGTCCCTACTCCCTTAGTATATATTTAATGCCAAATTAGGTTGCAATGAAATTTTTGTGAATTAATTGTTTTTAAAATTTTAATACAACCCTGAAACAGTTTGCATCTTTTTCACTTTGGCATTTGAAACTAAGGCACTTAAGTAAGGGACAGGCAATTTCATAGCTTATTTTTTAAGATATAAAAAAATTTTAAAAACAGGTTTTAAAGAACAGGATGAAAATCATTAGAATTTTATGGTATTCTAAAAGTAAATTCTCATGCTTTCTTTAGAAGATATCTATGTTGCTACAGTCTGATGCTACAGTTTTATTGATAGCTTTATCAGAATGCATGATTTCTGAAATTAGTCTATGTATGTGAAAGCCACACGTGGGTTTATGAAGTACTTTTGCCTACATGCTGATTCACTTAGGCTATGTTTACCAAGAAACACGGTGGTCATATTTTAAAGTAAGGGTGGAAGTTGCACTACTAATTTTTGGTATTTTTCAAAAACATTAAAAGTAATTACAGTGTTAAATGTATTTATTTGAGCATAGTACTAAAAATAAAAAAAGTGAAAAGGATTTTTTCTTTATTAGAAAAAGAGTCATTATTTTCAAAGTCTCATAAGAGCTGAGAGTTTTGTTGAATGTATTTTACAGTATTTAGGAACAGGAAAGCTTTGTAAA